>JBBDGP010004383.1:0-197346 GCA_037952835.1 Lithobates septentrionalis | reverse complement strand
GATTGTTTGTAAAATTTTGGAGGAAAATAATGAATTTAATCCATTTTGGAATAAGGCTGTAACATAACAAAATGTGGAAAAAGTGAAGCGCTGTGAATACTTTCCGGATGCACTGTATGTATTCTGTTACATATTTTTTGTAAAAAAAAAAGCCCAATAGGTTTATATTTGATTGGTTTGTGCAACAATTATAGCGTCTAACAAACTATGGGATATATGCTGGAATTTTTATTTACAGTAAAACCTTGGATTGCGAGTATAATTCATTCCAGAAACACGCTTGTAATCCAAAGCACTTGTATATCAAAGCAAATCTCCCCATAAGAAATAATGGAAACTCAGATGATTCGTTCCACAACCATTTAAAAAGATTATAGCAATGTGATGGTTGTTTAACTATTAAATGTCCATCCACAAATGGAAGCCTCCACAAGGGAATTAGAAGCAAAATCCAGCAGGAGCTCCAGAGTATAAAAGAGAAGAGAGGCGCCTCTAAGTGTAGCAATATGGTTACATTTAATGAAGGTACAACATTTAGCAATTCACATGGTTGATGAATAAAAGAGGCACATCTAAGTATGCAGGCATCCGGGGGTAAAGCTGTCCACATAGAACGTCCTCCGCACCGCCGGCTCTCACCGCTGTCAGTCTGCAATCGTGACCGGGAAGACTACCCTGCAGTACAGCGATCTGAAAGCGAAGCTTGAACCGCTCACGGAAGGGATGATGTCGATGGCGGTGAGGAGGACGGTCTACATTAACAGCTTTACCCCGGTTGCCTGCATACTTAGATGTGTCTCTTTTAACCACTTCAATTCCGGAAAGGTTTTACCCCCTTCCTGACCAGGCCGTTTTTTGCGATACGGCACCGCGTCACTTTGACTGACAATTGCGCGGTCGTGCGATGTTGTACCCAAATCGATGTCCTCCCCCCCCCCCCCCCCCCCACAAATAGAGATTTCTTTTGGTGGTATTTGATCAACTCTGCAGTTTTTATTTTTTGTGCTATAAACAAAAAAAGAGCGACAATTTTGAATAAAAAACAATATTGTTTGCTCTAATAAATATCCCCCCCCAAAAAAATGTAAAAAATAAATCAGTTTAGGCCGATATGTATTCTGCTACATACTTTTGGTAAGTAAGCGTATATTGATTGGTTTGCGCAAAAGTAATAGCGTCTACAAACTGTGGGATAGATTTGGGGACTTTTTAATTATTTATTTATTTAAATCGGACACTTTGTGGGAACCAGTGACACTAAATCGGTGCTAAAAATATGCACTGTCACTGTGCTGATGACACTGGCTGGGAAGGGGTAAAACATCTGGGGCAATCAAAGGGTTAACCGTGTGCCTAGCCAGTGTTTTTTGTGTGTACTATGTGCTGCTTTCACTAAGGGATGTGCTTTGCAGAGAAACAAAATTCAGCACACCCCGCTGACAGGACAGAGCTCTGCTATAGGACGATCAGCAACTGGTTAAACAGCCCCCCCCCCCCCCCCTTATGTATATTTAATGAATGTGTTTAGGTATGTGCTTGGCTTTCAGCTTTAAAGCTGTACTCTGGGAAGACTACAAGTCCTCCCATGCGGTGGGACTGCCCCTGCACTGCAAGGGTTAACTGCTCATTTATATCTAGGGGGACGGGTATAACAGTTTTACCCGATCCTCTGCTCCCGCAGGCTCCTCCACGCTTCTAGATCAGTCCTGGCTGCCTCTTCTCTCCCATGCTCTAGCGTTCTAAGGTCCTCTGACATCATCAAGACCAATCCAGAGCCCGAGGATGCCACCAGACGGTCCACTGCCGGAGCATAGGGGAGCGCCACCTGCTGGTGGAGCAGAGGATCAGGTGAGTAAAAGTGCTTTTCCCATAAAGGAGCAGTTAACCACACGCCGAAATAGCGCATCACGACGATGTACGTCGGCACAATGGCACGGCTGGGCGAATGGGCGTACAGGTACGTTCCCTTTAAATTGCGGCATTGTGGGCGCGCGCCTGCGGACTCTATGTCCGCCGGGTGCCCGCGATCGCTTCACGGAGCCGCAGAACAGGGAAGCGCCTATGTAAGCAAGGCATTTCCCCATTCTGCCTAGTGACATGACAGAGATCTACCGCTCCCTGTCATCGGGAGCAGTGATCGCTGTCATGTCAGTGGTAGCCCATCCCCCCCAGTTAGAATCACTCCCTAGGACACACTTAACCCCTTGATCGCCCCCTCGTGTTTAACCCCTTCCCTGCCAGTGTCATTTACACAGTAATCAATGCATTTTTTATAGCACCGATCGCTGTATAAATGACAATGGTCCCAAAATAGTGTCAAAAGTGTCCGACGTGTCCGCCATAATGTCGCAGTCACGATAAAAGAATCGCAGATCGCCGCCATTACTAATAAAAAAAAAAATAATAAAAATGCCAACAAATCTATCCCCTATTTTGTAGACGCTATAACTTTTGCGCAAACCAATCAATATACGCTTATTGCGATTTTTTTTTTTACCAAAAGTAAGTAGAAGAATATATATCGGCCTAAACTGAGAAAGAAATTTTCGTTTTTTTTTATTTTTTGGGTATATTTATTATAGCAAAAAAAATAAAATATTGCTTTTTTTTTTTCAAAATTGTCACTCTGTTTTTTGTTTATAACGCAAAAACTAAACCGCAGAGGTGATCAAATGCCACCAAAAGAAAGCTCTATTTGTGGGGAAAAAAAGGGCGTCAGTTTTGTTTTGGTGTAACGTCGCACGACCGCGCAATTGTCAGTTAAAGCGACGCAGCGCCGAATAGCAAAAAGTGCTCTGGTCAGGAAGGGGGTAAAATCTTGAAGCGGTTGAATGGCAGTTTTAATGTCACAGATTTCTCGGAATATACAGAGCGGCCTCCGTGTTGTCGTCTCCGGAGATATTTTGGGGCCGGTAAGTCAGCGCAGCGGGAAAGGGTGACAAAGATTTACCACCATGGCTGCACTTCTCAGAACGTTCACTACAGGATCACAAAATACTCCTAGACCGGAAACCTGCGCTTGTAAAAAATGAAGTCTGTAAGTGGATATCCAGCACTAGAAATAACCGTCCCCGACTGAGATTTAACGAGGACATTAATACCTCCATTCACAACTTCATGAAATCGTACATACAGGCGGTTTTTTCTTTTATTGTTTGTTTTTTGGATGCAGTTGCTTTTTATGCGCACGTATTTGGAATTTTTTTGTCTTTTTTCTTTAGGCTTGCAAACATATGGAATAACACATGCAATTATGTCCAGACAAACACTACTTGTATAAGGTAAGCTCTTATAGAAGTGTTTTTTTTTTTTTTTTGTGCACATATATGCTAGAGCAACGAGTGTAAAAAAAAAAAAAAAAACTAATAAAAATAATATAGGCATGATGGGACTTGTAGTTTTGCAACAGCTGGAGGTCCGCTAATTGCATATCCCTGCACTATGAGATACATTTTCTGTATTCTGCAAAAAACCTGGTTGATCCTGCTGCTCTCTATCTCCCCCTTCTGTCCATGTCCCCAATTCAGCTAGGGATTTTGCAGCTGTGGTGGCAACCCTGCACATGCTCAGTTTTCAGTGTGTTTTCTACCCTGGGCATTTCCTCCCTATCACATCTGAGCAGCCAATGTGACTATAGAATCACACATGTGGGTGTATACACAGTGGTAAATGACAGCCCTCTGCCTCTCTCCTCCTCCATGCCCACTAACCAGCTAAACACAATGGTGGGCGGGATAGTACATGTAGATTAATGGAGGCTTCACCTCCCTCTTCTTCTAAGACACAGGCTAGAGGGGTGTGATATTTCAGATATTTATTTGTATGACACTTTAAAAAACAGTTTATTGATATTAATTTATTTTTACTCTGTATTTCTAAGGCTGTTTTTTTTATTTTTAACATTTGACCAGCAGCAGAGGACTAGAAGCTTTTAATAACCACTCCCATGCCCTAGGACAGGGATCAGCAACCTTTTTTTCCCACTTAAGGGCTGGATTCAATGTATGTCAATGCATGAAGGGCCGCATTCACCTGCTAATAAATAAAGACAGTAATCTGGACGCCTTTACATTAGACAGCCCCCCGCACCTCTGGACCCCCTTTACATTACACAGCCCCCCGCACCTCTGGACCCCCTTTACATTACACAGCCCCCCGCACCTCTGGACCCCCTTTACATTACACAGCCCCCCGCACCTCTGGACCCCCTTTACATTACACAGCCCCCCACACCTCTGGACCCCCTTTACATTACACAGCCCCCCGCACCTCTGGACCCCCTTTACATTACACAGCCCCCCTTTACATTACACATCCCCCCACACCTCTGGACCCCCTTTACATTACACAGCCCCCCGCACCTCCGGACCCCCTTTACATTACACAGCCCCCCCACCTCTGGACCCCCTTTACATTACACAGCCCCCCCACCTCTGGACCCCCTTTACATTACACAGTCCCCCGCACCTCTGGACCCCTTTACATTACACAGCCCCCCGCACCTCTGGACCCCCTTTACATTACACAGCCCCCCGCACCTCTGGACCCCCTTTACATTACACAGCCCCCCGCACCTCTGGACCCCCTTTACATTACACAGCCCCTGTACCTCTGGACCACTTTACATCCTACAGCGTCCCCCCTCACATCACACAGCCCCCCATGTTACACTTTAAAATTGCGCACACTCATGGAATAGTGACAAACTACTGTACTTAAAAATCTCAATACGTGACAATTAAAATTTTTATACAGGTTACCAGTTTAGAGTTACTGAGGAGGTCCTGTGCTAGAATTATTGCTCTCTCTCTCTAACGATCGCGGCGAACCCTCAAATGCGTGGTTTGAACACTGTTTACATTTGCGATCACGACTTATGTATGCGTTCGCTTGTGCGCATGAGCACAGAGGGATGGGGCGCTTTAAATTTTCTTTATTTCTTTATTTTTACACTGTCCCTTTAAAAAAAAAAAATATTTCTGATCTTTTTTTTGCTGTCGGAAGGAATGTAAACATCCCTTGTGACAGTAATAGGCAGTGACAGGTCCTCTTTGTGGAGGGACCCCATATCCCTCCTTTACACTTAAAAGCATTCAAGTTTGGCTGTTTTGACTGCTGCAATTTTTTTAAATTTGGCGCCTTTAAGTCTCTTGTAAACCGGAAGTGATGTCATGACATCGCTTCTGAGTTGCTAGATTCGAGGCCCATCTCCGGCCAGCTGGCGGAAGTGCCGGCTGGTCGCTCGGGCCTCCCGGTGGGACCCCACATCTCTCTGCATCATGCCTTATTCCTAGGGATGTTTAAATTCCTTGTAATAGGAATGAAAATGATCAAAACATTTTTTTTAAAAGGGAGAGTGTAAAAATAAAAGTAAATAAAATAAACATAAAAAAGAAAAAAAAAATTGAAGCGCCCCTGTCCCCTCCGTGCTCGCACGCAGAAGCGAACGCAAATTTAGGTCACACCCACATATGCAAACGACGTTCAAACCACACATGTGAGGTATCAATGCGAACGAAAGAGCAAGAGCAATAGTTCTAGTGCAAGATCTCCTCTGTAACTCTAAACTGGTAACTTGTAAACATTTTTAAAGGGATTCATTAAAGGGCTGAGGTAGAGAAAAGCTGAGCTATCGGCAAATGGAAGTGGCCGGCCACCTTTTGTACCAGGTGCTTTTAACTTTACTCCCAAGCCTTCCACTCAGCCAAGCAGCCTAAGACCACAACTTTGCCATTTTTCAATGGGCCCTCTTTGTAGATGTAGTGCACCCCCTTAGTAGCCCCTGGTGAATTTAGTCCTATTTCCCTCATAGAGCACACACAACCAGTCACGCAGCATTTTCCTCTTTCTTCCACTGGCTCAGAAAACAGGGGTTCTTTTTACGGTCTTTATTGGAACAATGAACTCGGAGAGGTAGAGGGAGAATGGGATACCCCGGAACTGGATAACTTGAGGACTCCTCAATTTCTGACTGCAATGTCTACAGGCTGCACTGCCCGAAAACAAAATATCTCACAGGATCTCCTATGCTGTAGGTCAGTGGTTCTCAACCTCAGTCCTCAAGTACCTGCAACAGGCCATGTTTTGGGAATTTCTCTTAGATAAAATAGCTGTGCAAAATACCAAGCCATTGATTTAAAGCACCTGTGCAAGATAAAGGAAAACCTACAACCATGTCCTGTTGGGGGTACTTGAGGACTGAGGTTGAGAAGCACTGCTATAGGTGACCTGTACTCCTTTCACAGCTAAACAAAGCTACACACAGTGAATTTTTCCTCCAGGTTTTGTACTTAATGAGCCACAGGGTCTATGGTTGCCTCCAGCCGATATCCACCAAGCTCTTCCTAGTGAGGGAAATGTAGACTCACACCGCCATAGGACAGTTGGACTCTTCCCCACCAACATCTTCCTGGCTCTCTCCCGTCACCAAACCCAACTTAATCCTTGAACTTGCAAATACGCCCCACAGCTAAGCTTAGCTGGGACTTTGGGGTCTTCACAAAGGCTTCTCTAGCACTCCTGCCCCAGGGAGAGAACCCCCACACAGGACTTCCTGCTGGACTGGACCCAGGGACACTGCCCTGCTGCCTTAGGCCTCAGACTATTTATGGACTCCCTCACCACCTACTGGGCACACCTCCACAGGGATTGGCTGGAGTCTATAAATGTTCAGGCTTTACATGCCCTGTGCTTCCTTCCATGATACTTCCTCTAGAATAGGGGTCTCCAAACTTTCTTAACAAAGAGCCGGTTTATTTTCTTTCAGACTTTGGGAGGGCCGGGCGGTGGCTTGCTCGTGAGTGGAAATTTTCCTGGCATCAGTGGAGTAAACATCGCCACATTTGGTATTAGGGGGAGAAATAGTGCCCCACTGGAAGCATCGCAGGGGGGAATAGTGCCTCATTATTGGTGTCAGTGGGAGAAATGGTGCCCCATTGTTGGTGTCAGATCAGTGTCTCCTATCAACGGGAGGAATAGTGCCCCATGGGGCCAGATAAAAGCAAGCAAAGGGCCGCAGTTTGGAGACCGGTGCTCTAGAAGTTGGGGGGAAGCATCAGAGCAGCAGCCTGTGAAACACTGAGCAGCCCTAATCCTCCGATTACAGGGGAGCAAAGCAAAATGTTCCTGTGTGCCTGCTCTATACTAGGTGGGCGCTACCTCGATTAATGTCCTCAAAGGAGAAGTTACTCTTTGGAATCACATCAATCAAACCCTGACCGGTCCTGCACATCCGCACACCCAATGGATCTCCATCAATATGGTGTCAATATGGCTTTCGGTTCTGAAACCTCTACACCTTCATCTATGAACAGGTAAGTCTTCTTTGACAAGTACCAACCTTTCACTTTTAGGCAGCGGCCCTTTAAATTTCACCAGCTCTGCTATATGTATGGAGCTTCCGCACAGTTATGCATGAATGATATTCATAACTTTTTTTTTTGCATATTCTTGTAATTTATGGGTAGCGGAACCCCCCCCCCCCCCTCCCCTTTGCAAGCTTTCCAGCAGAATATCAGATCATCCAAATATATCTGCGTATTCCGGATCCCGGGCTGGTTTCCATGGAGATCTCTCATCATCATCATCATCGGCACCTTCCCTCCCTGCCAGCTCGCACCCACAATAGAAACAGCCACGTAATAAGGGGGGACAGCACGAGACAGCCAGGGATTCCGAATCACCGCTTATGGAAGAAGGAACGACATATTGTGATAAAGGCGGAACCTCAACTTGGATAGAAAATACTTACAGCAGTATTAAACCCAAATTTTTTTTTTAAATCTATTGCAGCTTACCGATTCTGAGATTTGGAGGCTGCATTTTTTCCCATTTATTTTCACCTGGTGATCTGGCCAATAACACACTTCCCGTCCTTTAGGGTGTCTCCACTATGGGGGGAAGAGCAACTGAGATACCGCTGAACAGCAGCAGCATTGCCAGTCTGGGGCAGACCTGAACTGGGACGAAGAATAAAATAGGCCTGGGCATTTTAGACTAAGCAGCCCATGACACATTTACCAGGGGGTGGGGGTTATGGAGAGCACGGGAGGCAGAGAGAACGGGGGTTAGGGGGTGGAAAGTATAGGGGGCAAAAAGCACCAGGGGGGGTCGGAGCGCATTGGGGGTGGAGTGAGACAGCATAAGGGGGGGGCAGCAGAAGGACGCTATATGCAAACGAGAAGATCTGGACGGCCGCACTCCAGGAAGTAATAATCCAAGTTTCTTTATTTTAAAATCAGGAACACATCAGATACAGGACATCATAGACAGAGTGTACAGATCTAGTATTAGTATTAACTAGTGCGGGGATAACTTTTGTATAGCAGAAGGACGCTAGCTAGGAGGAGCGGCTGCATATAGATGAATCAATCTCTCCATTTTCCTCCTGCAGGCTCTGAATGCCTGCAGGAGGGAGAGGAGGAGAAGCAGGCTTTAAGAGGAAAATGGAAAGATTGATTCTTCTACAGTATATGCAGCCGCCCCCCCCCCCCCCCATCCAAGCGCACAGGGAGCCGCACTCACTTTCCCTCTGGTCCGGCGTCTCCTCCAGATCCCCTTCCTGTTCATGGTAACGGGTCACCTGACTTGTAGTTTTCTCCCCCCGGCCCAAAGGCTGAACTGAATTGGCGGCCAGAGAGAGGCTGAGTGAGCAACGTGGGGTCAAGGAGCAGCCTAGCTGCCTGGGGCCTGGCGGCCGCTCCGGCCCACCGGGCAAGTGCCTGGTGTGCCCTATGGCCAGTCCCGGCCTGGTCTGGAGAAAGTAAAAATCCTCTCTTGCCACACAGTCACAGCTGCGGCTAGATGCTTATACCAGGCTAGAAAGCTGATAGCACAGTCCTGGCTCTCGAGAAAATCTCCAACTACAGAGGACTGGATTAAAACGATAGACTCCCTGGTCTGGACAGAGAGGACAGTTTATATTAGAAAAGGGAACTATAGAAAGTTTATTGGTCTATGGAAACCCTGGTTGCAGGAACTGAATGCCCGCCAATTACTTTGAATCAAACACCTCTGTATTTCAACTGCCTAGTGGGGCGAATGTATAGCCAGTGCCGCAAAAGCCTAAGCGGTGGGATAGCCCCCATTGGGGGCTAGATAGATATAACATCTTGCGATTGCTGGAGGTACTTCTTCTTTCTCTTCTTCTTCCTATTTTTTTTTCCTGATTTCCTCTCCCTCCTCCTCCTCCTCTCTCCTCTCTCGCTGCGATCTTAACAGGTATGGTGTTTTCGGGACGGGGTGGGGGGAGGGGGATGGCAGGGGGATCAGTGCATAATGGAGGGTGGGTTAGATAGGGGCTTAGAGGGGAAGGGCAAAAAAGGGGATAAACGTGGCACAACACAAAATATGGATATGTACCTATAAAGGCACACTTAAAAACACTTTGGAGTATAAAAAGCACGCGAAACAGGGGTTTTAAATATATTTTTATAATGTCTGTACTAGGCTTTATTATTGTAATATATGCACTCTAAACGCACCTTGTTATGTAAAATATGTAACCTTGCTGTTATTCTTACTGCCACAAAAGGTAAATAAAAGCAATTAAAAAAAAAAATCCTCTCTTGCACTGGATCCACAGTTAACAGTGCATGTCAGAGCACAAACCAAGCCAGGAAGTCCAAGGAATTGTCTGTAGACTTCCGAGACAGGATTGTATGGAGGCACAGATCTGGGGAAGGGTACAGAAACATTTCTGCAGGATTGAAGGTCCCAATGAGCACAGTGGCCTCCATCATCCATAAATGGAAAAAGCTTGGAACCAACAGGACTCTTCCTATAGCGGGCCGCCCAGCCAAACTGAGTGATTGGGGGAGAAGGGCCTTAGTCAGGGAGGTGACCAAGAACCTGATGGTCACTCTGACAGAGCTCCAGCGTTTCTCTGTGGAGAGAGGAGAACCTTCCAGAACAACCATCTCTGCAGCACTCCACCAATAAGGCCAGTATGGTAGAGTGGCCAGACGGAAGCCACTCATCCGTAAAAGGCACATGACAGCCCACCTGGAGTTTGCCAAAAGGCACCTGAAGGACTCTCAGATTGTGAGAAACAAAATTTTCTGGTCTGATGAAACAAAGATTGAACTCTTTGGCCTGAATGGCGAGCGTCATGTCTGGAGGAAACCAGGCACCGCTCATCACCTGGCCAATACCATCAGTGGCAGGAACTGGGAGACTAGTCAGGATCGAGGGAAAGACGAATGCATAACGTACAGAGACATCCTTGATGAAAACCTGCTCCAGGGCGCTCTGGACCTCAGACTGGGGCGAAGGTTCATCTTCCAACAGGACAACAACCCTAAGCACACAGCCAAGATAACAAAGGAGTGGCTATGGTACAACTCTGTGAATATCCTTGAGTGGGCCAGCCAGAGCCCAGACTTGAATCCCATTGAACATCTCTGGAGATATCTGAAAATGGCTGCGCATTGACGCTCCCCATCCAACCTGATGGAGCTTGAGAGGTCCTGCAAAGGTGAAGAATGGGAGAAACTGCCCAAAAATAGGTGTGCCAAGCTTGTAGCATCATACTCAAAAAGACTTGAGGCTGTAATTGGTGGGAAAGGTGCTTCACCAAAGTATAGAGCAAAGGCTGTGATACCTATGTACATGTGATTTTTTTTTTTATAAATTTGCAAAGATTTCAAACAAATGTATTCACGTTGTCATTATGGGGTATTGTTTGTAGAATTTTGAGCAAAATAATGAATATACACACACTCAAGCAAGCAGTACTGTAGATCAGAGGTTGGTGCCAGTAGGACAGTGGATGGTACCACAACTGTTTTTTACCAGCCCTGTTGGGGGGCTTTGGTGAAATATCAGTCTCACATTCGGGACAGAGATTCCCCAGTCCCTTTCTCTGCAGCCTCAGCTTATTAAATGGTAGCGAAACACCGTTTACTATGCTTTACCCATGAATGAACACAATAAGTGATTGGTAAATATGTATGCCCGCAGCTGGCAGCACTGCGGGGGGTTTCATGGGCAGCAGGGGGGACCTGCACCGCACGGAGTGATTAGGGTATGCCCAGGCACATCTGGCACACACCTATGTAGGACATGTAGTCCCATGTAAAGTCCAATTGAGATTACAGCAAATTTAGGGATATAAATGCAGGTATTTGATGGGGGGGGGGGGGGGGGGGTGAACTTGGGCTGGTAAAAAGATTGCTCACCGGAGTTTAGGAATTCCTAAAGTAGGGTAGCAGTCCTTGTGCTATGAGATGTCACTGTGGGGATGCTGGGAGATAATCTGCAGCAGATCGGGTTTTATTTCTGCAACGCACTGTCCATGCCAAGCTGGCCTGACAACCAATAATTAGACAGGCAGAAGGTGCATGAGTGCTCAGTGCACCCACAGCCCCCGACTTCCGCAATAAGATCAATTAATAGCAAATTAATTAGAGCTGCAGGCCTATTCCTGGCCGTGCGTCTTTAAATATCCTCTATTCCTGGAAGAGAGGAAAGCAGGGGGCTTAATTGACCCAAATGGCTGACGTGGCCGGAAGAAGAAGGAAAAAAAAAAGAAATACTGAACGGCTGTAATTAAAAGCTGAACTCCAGGCAGGTATAAAACCCAAATCGATGAATCTGTATGTTCATCACTATACGATTAAATGTATTTTGGTTAATGCAAGCAGATTAAGTGTCTGAATTGGAACTGCCATTCACCCCTTTGCAGCACCTGTACAGCACAACTCGGACTGGGAGAGGGAGAAGCCACGCCAAGAGTCTGTCAGCTGTGCTGCAGTGCTTATATGGGGTATGCTGATAGGAGGAGAGCGCAGAGTGACAGAGATGCGTTCACCAGTGTTCCGCTTCTCAATTCTCTGCCCGGTCACAGGCTGGGGGAGGGACAAGACCTAGAAGCCTTACTAAAATGTAATAGAGAAAAATCAGGTCTCCTGCTTTGCCAGACAAGCAAATCTCAGGACTGGATGGATAAATTTACAAATCCTTTGGCAGGTAAAACAGCCCTCTTGTATGCGGTTCGTCTGCAAATATTGTCTAAATCCATTCAACATGCGGGTTCTTCCCTAAAGAGGAGCTCTCCGCCCCCCTCCTATAGTTTTCTGCAGGAAGCCTGTAGTGGGTGGGGCTTGCTAGGTCCCTCCCACAGCTCTGCTCCCTCTCCTTGTGCAGGGTGACTGGTCTGGTCTCCGCCCCCCTCCTATAGTTTTCTGCAGGAAGCCTGTATTGGGGGGGGCAGAAGATTTATTAGATGGAAAGATGAAAAAATGACTGAAGTTCCAGAAAATGTCTAGATAAAAGGTTTTTGGTATCTAGATTTCTGAATCTTGTATTTCCATTGCCTTTTGCTACTGTATATTTATGCTCAACTCTGTCAAATGAACAAAATCATAAAAGTGACAAAAACAATTATTTTTCATTTTATTGTACACGGGAAACTTTAACAACAAAGCACAGAATCCCATGTAAACACCAACAGCCCTGAGTAATGGGGCTTCTCTTAGATGTCCCCATTTGGGTCGTGTTTTTCAAGCCATAAACTGCTTTCAACAATGTTAGGCTCTGTCCACATTTGTGCCGGTGGTGCTGCTGCAGGACCCGCACAAATACCGGCAGCCGCAACCACCCACACAGAGAAATACGGAAACCCGCACGAGTTCCTGCAGCTGCAACCACCCGCACAGGGGAACAGAGGACCCGCGGAGCGGGCGCCGGGCATGCCGCCCACACTGGAAATCGCACTCGTACTGTGAACCTCGGTTCCCGTACGGTGCTGCGATTTCAAAAATAGTGCAGGGACTTCTTTCCTGCGTGTCATGGGGCACAGCAGCCTATTCAAATAAATTGGCTCTCTTGTGCCCGCATAAACCGTGAGCCGCACGGGTGTGAACCCAGCCATAATAAAGGTAACCCCGTACCACATACAGATTGTAGTAGAGGACATGGTGAGCACCTACAGGCGTGTAGCACTCTTCTTCTTTAGTCCCCGAGGATGCACAGTTTATTATTGGCAACTTGAATCTCTAAATTCAGATTTCCAGCTAATACGGGTGCTTGCATTGGCGGGGGTGGGGCGGCAGAATTTCTCCCTTTGATTTTTAGTACAGACCAGGTATGTGCAGCTTTCCACTCATTAAAGTAGAACTACAGGCAAAACTTCATTAATTTTTTTTTTTTTGGATAGCGCAAAGGAGGGTTATAACCCCTGTCAGATTTTTTTTTTTTTTTTTTGCCATCTGTGTCCCATTGCGGAGATTTCCCTTCACATCCTGTCCCATAGCCAGGCTCCAGCTCCAGGCTCCCCCCCCAAAAAAAATTAAAAGTCAGCAGCTACAAATATTGTAGCTGCTGACATTTAATATAAGGACGCTTACCTGTCCCAGGGCCCAGCGATGTCCCCCCCCCCCGAGCCGATTCTTCAATTGACTTCGGGTGCAGGCACCGTCCATAGCAAGTAAGGGAAACAGGAAGTGAAGCCTCACAGCTTCACAGCCAGTTTCCTACTGCACATGTGCGAGCTGCGCTGCACCTTGTGAATGGTCTCATAGTCTTCTGGGACCCGTGATGTGTCCCAGAAGACTGCGGAGGAAGGAGGGAGGGCCGAAATTGCATCTCAGATCGCCACGGCGATCTGAGCAGGAAGTGGGAGTGGGTACCTGTCAAAATCAGTGCCAAATGTGGCAGTGGGGGAGGGGAGGAGGAAAACAAGTGGAACTTCACCTTTTGGGTGGAGCTCTGCTTTAAAGTCTCACGGTTTTTCACCTTAATGCATTCTATGCATTAAGGCAGAAAAAACCTTCTGTGCTGCAGCTCCACTCCAGACCCCTCTTTTTCTTACCTGAGCCCAATTCGATCCGGTGATGTGCACGAGTGCAGCGGCTTCAGCCGCTGTCTCTCTCCTCATTGGACAGATTGATAGCAGCAGGAGCCATTGACTCCCGCTGCTGTCAATCAAATCCTGTGACACAGGGGCAAGTCCCGCTCTCTGTATCAATGGACGCAGCAGGGGGCACATGATGAAGAGGGCAAATACTGCAGCTGCTGACTTTTAATAATTGGATACTTGCCTGTCCCAGGGTCCAGTGATGCGGGGGGATTGAAGCCCCGCTCCCCTCTGCGGCGCCGGCATTGTCACTGTGGGCGCCTGGCTGTGGCTTCACAGCCGGGCACGCGCTGCGCATGCACGAGCCGCACACTGTGACTGGCCAGGCCAATCATCTGGGACCTGTGACGTGTCCCAGATGATTGCCGAGAGTGGGGGGGGGGGGGGGGGGGTGAACTTACTTGCACAGCCCTGGGAGGAAGTGGGAGCTGGAACCCTCTAAAATGAAGGTATCCGCTCCCCCCCCCATAAAATGACATGCCAAATGTGGCATGTCAGGGGGTCACCTTCCCTTAAAGCGGAAGTTTCGTTTTTGGGTGGAACTCCGCTTTAATTGGCATTAAGAGTGCATGAAAAGTGTAGTCTGCCACTTGTCTATACACAGCGGGTCTTGTTCTATCTGCGACCTTCAGCTCTTATCTACACTAGTAGTAGAGATAGACCAGAAACAGGTCCATCTGTCTGGTAATATGGCACACGCCACTCCAGATTCTGGTTTCCTTCATCAGTTTTCAGGCACAGGAAGGCTTAATAATTTCCCAGACTGTCTTATTTTTAGGACAAACTGAAGAGCTAATCTGACATTTTTTAATTAAACAAACGACCAATCAGAGAAAAAAATGACCGATCTGTCACTCTTAAAGCACAAACAAAAAAGAAGATAAAGTAGAGTCAACACACAGAAGAGGGAAGGGGGGAGGGGCCGTCCATTCCGCGGTTTAGTTCCACTTTTATGCTAGTGACATACATGATCATTGCGTGCCATCTTTTTAAATTACATTTTAATTTACAAATCCTTCTGATCCTCATTTATAATCAACGAACATTTCCAACCAACTTAACTGACGTTATGTGCGTGTGCAAACCAAAAAAAACAAAAATCGGTCAGATTCGTGTCGGGAGTCCTGTCGCGGTATCTTACGGCAGCGTATAGAAGATCTCCTGTCATTCCACAGACCCTCCTCCATGCGGTCCCAGTTTCCAGACTCTCATGTTCAGGTTTTAGTCACCGGGAACATGGTGCGGAAGGTCAGGTTGATGCGAGGTCGCCGGTCATGGTATTCTTTTGGCACGCGGTGCTGGCAGAGAGAACCAAAAAAGATACGAGGATTAAAAGGCGGGCTACAGTTTTATTAGAAATTCATGCAATCGTTTAACCACTTTCTGTTTACAAGGTTAAAGCGGAAGTAAAGTGCGCTATTTTTTCTTTTCAAGGCCCCCCAGGTGGGTTATGCCTTAACCGCTTCAGCCCCTTAAGATTTTACCCCCTTCCTGACCAGAGCACTTTTTGCGATTCGGCACTCCGGCGCTTTAACTGACAATTGCGCGGTCGTGCGACATTGTACCCAAACAAAATTGACGTTCTTTTTTTGCCCCACAAATAGAGCTTTCTTTTGGTGGTATTTGATCACCTCTGTGGTTTTTATTTTTTGCGCCATTAACAAAAAAAGAGCGACAATTTTGAAAAAAACGCATTATTTTTTACTTTTTGCTATAATAAATACCCCCCAAAAAATATATATAAAAAAAAAACACATTTTTTCCTCAGTTTAGGCCGATATGTATTCTACATATTTTTGTTAAAATTTTTTTTTAAAAAAATCGCAATAAGCGTATATTGATTGGTTTGCGCAAAAGTTATAGCGTTTACAAAATGGGGGATAGTTTTATGGCATTTTTATTATTGTTATTTTTTTTTATTATTAGTAATGGCGGCGATCTTTTTTTATATTTTTTTTTGTCAGGACTGCGACATTATGGTGGACACCTTTTACACTATTTTGTGGGCCCCTGGTGCTTCCATCTTTGCCCGGTCTTCTCTTCAAGACCTGTGCCTTCGGCCACTTGATAGGCCAGGTCACGAAAACACCACTCCCGTGCATGCGCACGGGGTCACATCACCGTGGCACGGATTGGGGGCTGGTCCGGGCCGGAAATGTTTGCTGAGCTCAGTGAACATGACAGCTGACAGGCAGAAGGACGCATTTATGGCAGAAGAGACCAATAGGGTCTTTTCTGTCTCAAATACCCTGCCTGTCAGAGGATTTTAACCACTTCCCACCCACGCTATAGCCGAAAGACGGCCTTAAAGTGGTTGTAAACCCTTACAGACCACTTTGTGCTACAGGTAAGCCTATAATAAGGCTTACCTGTAGCCACCCAGGATATCTCCTAAACCTGCACGGTTTAGGAGATATCCCCCCTGTATTTGCATGTGCCAACGTCATCGGCACATGTGCACTGACACAAACTGAAGCAATGGCATGTGCCGTTGCTTCAGTGAGTGTGCCATTACCGCGCGCATGCGCGGGAGTGACATCGTTGCGGCTCCGGCCAATCACAGCGCCGGAGCCCGCGATACCTGGAAGTAACCCCCGGGAGTGATGTCGGCCACTGGAGGGCTTCGATCTCGGGTGAGTATTACATAATGAGCTAGTATGCTATGCATACTAGCTCATTATGCCTTTGTCTTGCAGGTGTTAGTTTTTTTTTTTTAAAGTGGGTTTACACCCACTTTAATTGCCGGGAGGGCATCAATAGAGGGCGTCATGTGACGGTGTTATCACATGCGGTAAACGTTGGTGAATTGACCCCAATGTATTTGCTTTTAGGATGCACCAGTGTGACTGGGCCCCAACCATAGCTAGGCCAGGACAAGATAGGTTCTGATTGGTTTTCCTCTTGCACCATTATTGAAGGAAGCCTGCAAGCTCTTGTCACCTTAGATATTAATTGAAGGATCTGCATAGTCACCGAATACCGAATGCATAACAGGATCCGCCCCCCCCCCCCCTCCTCACCTGCCAGTCTGACTGCGTCGCTCCTTCCATAATCAGAAGGGTGCCACCATCCAGCGGGACATGTATACGTTCCACATATGTGTAATCTCCCTGCTCCTCCTGCCAACAGATACACAGAAAAGTACAGGAAGTCATCATAAAATCTTCTACACAGATGAGAAAAATGTTGGTAAAAAGTCAGTTACAGAATGTATGTGCTTTCAGCAGCTTTCCTTGTTACCCTCTTATGTTTATATTACTGTGACCCTCACTGGGGAGATCCCCCCCCCCCCTTCCTACTGTGTCATTTAGGGTTCGTTCACATGTGCAGCAGGGACTGCTACTCCTCTGAAAAACAATCCACACTGACTGATATTTCGCCTCCTGAGCACCTGATTTAACCCTATAACTGGCGCACTACCGCGCTGCAATCTCGTGCATTGCATGCGGTTGTAGCTTTGGTTGCGGCACAGCCCCATAGAACTGCACCAGTCACATTCAGTGCCGGTGTTCTGCCGAGAAAGTTCCGCTCGGCGGATTAGTTCCCCCTCTACTGCGCATGCGCAGTAGAAGCCGGCGGAAATAGCCGAAGCGGAACAGCTGAAAATCAGCTGTACACGGCGGCTGTAAGAGGGCCCCTCGCGGGCTCGCTCCGCTCGCCACGCTTCGGGCACGGCCTCGCTGCGCTCGGCACTTTTAGATTCCCCCTCTAGGTCCACTTGGATAGAGGGGAAGGAACCTGGACCCAGAGCGCAGGCGCCGTGTACAGCTGATCGAAGCGTTTGAGCTTCGGCTATCTCCGGCGGCCGACAGTAGTACGTACTGCGCAGGCGCTGCGCCTGCGCAGTACAGGGGGGGAACCTATCAGCCGAAGGAACTTATTCGGCAAGACACCGGCACTGCCTGACAAAAGTGACATGCTGTTTAGGTATTGCTACAGCCAGGAAGCACAGCATGTATACAGCTGTATGTTAGTGTTCAGGTGGAGGCTTGGTTTTACCCTCCCCCAGCTTCATATGTGAATGAAGTCTTATGCCGCGTACACACGATTGGGATTTTGGTCGGAAAAACATATGGTGGCTTTTCCGACGGGATTCCACTCAAGCTTGCCTTTGCATACACACGGGTCACACAAAAGTTCACTTAACTTTTGACCATCAAGAATGCGGTGACGTACAACACTACGACGAGCCGAGAAAATTAAGTTCAATGCTTCCGAGCATGCGTAGGAATTTTGCGCGTCGGAATTGCTACAGGCGATCGCATTTTTGGATAGGAACTTTTTCCGACCGAAAAATTGAGAACCTGCTCTCAATCTTTTGCTGGCGGGAATTCTGCCAGCAAAAGTCCGATGGAGCGTACACACGGTCGCATTTTCCGACCAAAAGCTCTTATCGGTCTTTTGCTGGCCGAATTTCCGATCGTGTGTAGACGGCATTAGGCTAGGTTCGCATTGATACGGCTCCACGAGCTGTGTTTTGCACAGCCAAGGCAGGTCATTCATCTGAAATGCAGGGAGAAGGTCTCCCAGTGCGGGTGCGATTTCCAGGGAGTTTCTCTGTGCAGGTGGTTGCGGCTGCGAAAAAATGTGCGGATTTGCAGCAGGAGCCATCTGCACAGATGTGAACCGAGCCTTATGCCGCGTACACACGAGCGGACTTTACGGCAGACTTTGCCCGGCGGACTTTTCGACGGACTTTACGATGGACTTTCTGAATGAACGGACTTGCCTACACACAATCCACCAAAGTCTGTCGAATTCGTACGTGATGACGTACGACCGGACTAAAACAAGGAAGTTCATAGCCAGTAGCCAATAGCTGCCCTAGCGTCGGGTTTTTGTCCGTCGAACTAGCATACAGACGAGCGGACTTTTCGACCGGACTCGATTTCGACGGATTGATTTAAAACATGTTTCAAATCTAAGTCCGTCCAACTTTTGAGAAAACAAAGTCCGCTGGAGCCCACACACGATCGAATTGTCTGACGAAATCCCGTCCGCAGGGCAAAGTCTGCCGTAAAGTCCGCTCGTGTGTACGCGGCATAAGACAGGAGTTCCATGTTAAAGTTCTCTATCCACTTCTTTCTGCAAACAGTATGGCTCACTACAGTGCCTTGAATACGAATTCATAAACCTTGAAATTTTCCACATTTTGTCTTGTTAAAAAAACGTAAAATGTGTGACCAGGACATTTTATAGATAGGCAACTCCTATCCTCATATTGATTAGTGGTTCCAAATTAATAATAACTACTGCAGTAGGGAACAGACACAAAAGATACGCTCAGCATCTTTCCAAATAACTGTTCTGCTTATAATGATGCAATTGAAGGTTTTTATACACATGATTACGTAGGTAGCACATTAATATTACAATTGTACCGTTATGGTAACAAGGGGCGTAACATAGGCAGGCTAGATCTAATCAGAACTCGAAAGAATGTAAACATGTAATGAAAACATTATTGGTGCCGTGTGCACAGTGAGGGCAGTGTGCAATACATACAAAATAGAATACAATTATATACAGAACTTACAAATTTCCATTACAGGTTATTGCAATTTATGTGATAGACCAACACAAAGTGGCACATAATTGTGCAGTGGGAAGGAAAATGAAAATTTCAAGGAGGTATAAATACTTTTTCAAGGTACGGTTTAACTGGCACCAAAAGTATTAAAATGTTATAGAATTCTACAAAGATGGGGCTGAGAGACAAATTGTCTATCCACGTTTTATTCTCTACCTTGCGATGGTTGGGTACCTGCTAGTTACGGTTCTTCCCATTTTATTTTTTTCCCTACCGGTATGTGTTTGACAAATCTATCTTTTGGGTTCCCACCACACTACAGGTTAGAAAACAGGATATATATTTGTTGTAGAGGCTATTTGCCCACAGATTACAGATACCTCATATTGCTGTATTTGAACCTTGCCTGTTATCTCGTTGATATCCATTGTCTCTTTGACTTGGTGGTATTACTGTCTATTAATGGATTTCATTGAATATGATTATGTAAGGTCATGCCGTTTTTGTTCAACCGCATACCTTAACCACTTGCCGACCCGCTCACGCAGATATACTGCGGCAGGTCGGCTCTTCTGCGCGAACCGACGTACCTGTAGGTCAGTCCGTAAAAGCAGGATGGAGGTGCGCGCTCCACCGCGGGAGCGTGCCCACGGGCCCCGCGGACTCGATGTCCACCGACGGCCCACGGTGAGGAGAGGCAGAACGGGGGAACTGCCTATGTAAACAAGGCGATTCCCCCAAGTTCTGCCAGATGACATGATAGAGATCTACTGTCCCCTAATGATCGGGAACAGCGATCTCTATCATGCTTCAGTGAGCCCTTCCCCCCCTACAGTTAGAAAACGCTGAGGGAACACACGTAACCCCTTGATCGCCCCCCTAATGTTAATCCCTTCCCTTCCAGTGTCATTTGTACATTGATCAGTGTCATTTTTGTAGCACTGATCAATGTAATAATGTCACCGGTCCCCGGGGTCAGATTTGTCTGCCGCAATGTTGCAGTCTCGCTAAAAAAAAAAAAAAAAAAAGAAAAAAAAAAAAAAAAAAAAAAAAAAAAAAAAAAAAAAAAAATCGCAGATCACCACCATTACCAGTAAAAACTATAAAAAATAAAAGTCCCTAAATCTTTCCCATAGTTTGTAGACGCGATAACTTTTGCACAAAACAATCAACATATGCCTATTGCGATTTTTTTTTTTTTTTTACCAAAAATATGTAGAATATATATCGGCCTAAACTGGTGAATAAATTCGTTTTTTTATTTTGGATATGTATTTTAGCAGAAAGTAAAAAAAAAAAATATATATTTTTTCTTAAATTTGTGCTTTTTTGTTTTCGTTTGTTTGTTTATAGCGCAAAAAAATAAAAACCGCAGAGGTGATCAAATACCACCAAAAGAAAGCTCTATTCGTGGAAAATGAAAAAAAAAAAAGAACGTCAAAATATGTAGAAGAATATATATCGGCCTAAACTGATGAATAAATTAGTTTTTTTATATATTTTTTTGGATATGTATTATAGCAAAAAGTAAAAAAAATTGTTTGTTTTTTTTTCAAAATTGTCGTTTTTTTTTTTTGTTTATAGCACAAAAGATAAAAACCGCAGAGGTGATCAAATACCACCAAAAGAAAGCTCTATTTGTGGGAAAAAAAAAAAAAAAGAACGTCAATTTTGTTTGAGTACAGTGTCGCACGACCGCGCAATTGTCAGTTAAACTGACGCAGTGCCGTATTGCAAAAAAAATGCTCTGGTCATTAAGGGGGCAAATCCTTTCGGGGCTGAAGTGGTTAAATAAACAATTAAAAAAGAAAAATTTGATTGAATAAAAAAGGTACATAAACATTCACACATAAGGGGCAGTATCTGGGGGCCCCGTTATTAAAAAAAGGGAGATTCCAGATAAGCCCCCCTGCCCCCAGACTGCCACAGCCCAGGGTGCTGCAGCTTCTCACCTTGCTACAAAAAGTTACAATGAACAGTCTGATCACTATGGGAGATGAGACTAAGGAAATGCTTCCTCCTCTCTGCAGCAGACTGATGACTTTGTCTCAGCCTAGGCAGTCACTGGACTGGAGTTCAGGGACGGCCTTTTAATTTTTATTTTAAAACGATACAGTTGCTGTATATGGTGACATATTAGGAATGTAATCCTGCAGACTTGTATAGATACTGAAAGTTTCACTTTAAATAGATGGGGCTTCCCTAGTCTGTGAGATGAGAGCTGCCTTCTTCTCATGGCTCCATGCAGCAGAGCGGGCGCAGTTCCTGTCTCTCCGTCACTCTTCTCCCGGGGATTGTGTGGGAGTCGGTTGTGACTTGTGTGCAGACTGGAAGTGGGAGACAGACCGCCGTTCTGATGCCATCACACCTCCCACAGAGCTCAATTTACATTATGACATTAATGTCAGCTCTCAGCGGGGGCCCCCCCACACTGCCACTGGGTGGGGGGGGGGGGGGGGGGAGCCATCTGTTACACAATTACCATGATGATTATGTAAGATTATAGGATAACACATCAGAGATTACATCCTCCGATAACCAAACACAGATAAACCGGAACTGTGCTGGGAGTATTTTCTCCTCTATGGAAGATGAAGGGTGTCATATACAGTATACAGTGGTGCTCATAAGTTTACACACCCTGGCAGAATTTATGATTTCCTGGCAATTTTTCAGAGAATAGGAATAATAACACAAAAACTTTTCTCTCACTCATGGTTAGTGTTTGGCTGAAGCCATTTATTATCAATCATCTGTGTTTACTTCTTTAAATCATAACAGAAACTACTCAAATGACCCTGAACAAAAGTTTACATACCCCACTTCTTAATACCGTGTACCCTTTTAACATCAATGACAGCTTGAAGTCTTTTGTGGTATTTGTGGATGAGGCTCTTTATCTTCTCAGATGGTAAAGCTGCCCATTCCTCTTGGCACAAAGCCTCCAGTTCCTGTAAATTCTTGGGCTGTCTTGCATGAACGGCACGTTTGAGATCTCCCCAGAGTGGCTCAATGATATTGAGGTCAGGAGACTGAGATGGCCACTCCAGAACCTTCACTTTATTCTGCTGTAGCCAATGACAGGTCGCCTTGGCCTTGTGTTTTGGATCATTGTCATGTTGGAATGTCCAATTACGTCCCATGCGCAGCTTCCTGGCTGATGAATGCAAATGTTCCTCCAGTATTTTTTGATAACATACTGCATTCATCTTGCCAACAATTTTGACCAAATTTCCTGTGCCTTTGTAGCTCACACATCCCCAAAACATCAGTGATCCACCTCCATGTTTCACAGTAGGAATGGTGGACCTTTCATCATAGGCCATGTTGACTCCTCTCCAAATGTAGTGTTTATGGTTGTGGCCAAAAAGCTCAATTTTGGTCTCATCACTCCAAATTACTCTGTGCCAGAAGGTTTGAGGCTTGTCTCTGGGCTGTTTGGCGTATTGCAAGCGGGATACTTTATAGCATTTGTATAGTAATGGCTTTCTTCTGGCGACTCGACCATGCAGCCCATCTTTCTTCAAGTGCCTCCTTATTGTGAATCTTGAAACAGCCACATCACATGTTTTCAGAGGGTCCTGTATTTCACCTGAAGTTATTTGTGGGGGTTTTTTTGCATCCCGAACAATTTTCCTGGCAGTTGTGGCTGAAATTTTAGTTGGTCTACCTGACCGTGGTTTGGTTTCAACAGAACCCCGCATTTTCCACTTCTCGATTACGATTGGCATTCTCAATTCCTTGGATACCTTTTTATATCCCTTTTACTGTTTTAAACAGTTCAACTACCTTTTCCCGCAGATCCTTTGACAATTCTTTTGCTTTCCCCATGACTCAGAATCCAGAAACGTCAGTGCAGCACTGGATGAAAGATGCAAGGGTTTGTCAAGAGTCCAGAAACTCATTGACCTTTTATACACACACACTAATTACAAGCAAACAGATCACAGGTGAGGT
Source organism: Lithobates septentrionalis (assembly GCA_037952835.1). Taxonomy (NCBI): domain Eukaryota; kingdom Metazoa; phylum Chordata; class Amphibia; order Anura; family Ranidae; genus Lithobates; species Lithobates septentrionalis. Next base: position 174,004 of record JBBDGP010004383.1, on the reverse strand, counting down.
TGGTACCTTTAATAGCCATTCAATCCCATTTGTGTCAACTTGTGTGCGGGTTATCAGGACAAAATCACCTGTAAACTGTTTGATCAGGGTCATTTAGGTAGTTTCTGTTGCCATTATGATTTAAAAAGAGTAAACACAGTTGATTGATAATAAATGGCTTCAGCCAAACACTAATCATGAGTGAAAGAAATGTTTTTGTGTTATCATTCATATTCTCTGAAAAATGGACAATAAATCATAAATTCTGCCAGGGTATATATATTAGCTAGACACACAGTATATGGCAGAGGTCAGCATTAGGTGCAATGCCCCAGATACAACCTGTTCAGGAGACAGCTGATTGTTCTTAAAGAGACCCTGTCACCAACTTCAATAATTACAGGTATATGTGGCTGCTGTACCATGTACTTTCTTGAAAAGGTTTCCTGTTCTCTTTGTATTGCTTCCTTTGTGTGAAATTCCTGGTGTCCCTGCCAGTCCCTTTGCTTTACTACTAAAAACTGACTACACTAGGCATGGGAATACAGCATGGCCAGTTTTCTGGCTGTGCTGAGAACTTATCCTGCACTCCTCCAATGATCAGACTTGTCCTGACTCCCTCCCCTGCACAGCCATTCACTGGGAAGACCAGCATGTCGCTGTTTACTTTTGCCTTCCCTAGCTGTCTGAGCTCATTATGCAGTTGAGAACAGAGGGTATGTGATCACTTATTTTAAATACCTTTCATTGCATATTGACAGCCGGGTGGGGGAGTTCCCATTGTGAGTGGATGTCGCATGGTGTCCTTCAGAACGGGCCCCTCGTGCGTGCCGATCCGTGGTGCGGCGTGTCCCTGGGACACACCGCATCACCGATCTCGGTAAAGAGCCTATGTTGTAGGCTCTTTACCATGTGATCAGCTGTGTCCAATCAGAGCTGATCACAGTATACATAGGAAAAATGCCGGTTATGGGCATTCCTCTCCTCACGCTGACACGGCGTGATTAGAGGAGAGCCAATAAGCAGATTTCCTCACAGGGGAGATCTGCCCCAACCATAATGCCAATCAGTTACCATCGGTGATGCCAACCAGTGCCACCCCACAAGTGCCGCATATCAGTGCCCATCATTGCTGCATATCAGTGTTGCCTATCAATGCTGCCCAACAGTACCACCTATCAGAGCCACATATTAGTGCCTCCTCATCAGTGCACATCAGAGAAGGAGACAAATTACTTATTTACAACATTTTATAAACAGGAAAACTTTTTCTTTTTTTTGTCTTTTTTCGTTTGCTTAGCAAAAAAATAAAAAGCCCAGTGGTAATTATATACCACCAAAATAAATTCCTAGTTGTGTGAACAAAATGATAAAAATAAAGTTTGGGTACAGTGTTGCATGACCGCGCAATTGTCAATCGAAGTGTGACAGCGCTGAAAATCGCCCTGGGCAGAAAGGGGGTAAAAATAGTATTTTAATAACAGCTTACCTGTAAAATCCTTTTCTTTTGAGGTACATCACGGGACACAGAGCCTCAGTAATTACTGATGGGTTATGTAGTATCACTGGTGATTGGACACTGGTCACACCCTAGACAGGAAGTTCAACCCCCTATATAACCCCTCCCCTTACTGGGGATACCTCAGTTTTGTAGCAAAGCAATATAAGTGCATTAGAAGAGGGGCGGGACCTCTGTGTCCCGTGATGTACCTCAAAAGAAAAGGATTTTACAGGTAAGCTGTTCTAAAAAATCCTATTTTCTTTCTCGAACATCACGGCACACAGAGCCTCAGTAATAACTGATGGGATGTCCCAGAGCAATGCTATTTGAGGGGAGGGGACCACACAACGTAGGATGTAATCAGACCTGAAGACCTCGTACTGCTGCCTGCAGCACACTACGCTCAAAGGCGATATCCTCATGCCTTCTCACATCCACCTGATAGAATCTGGTGAATGTATGAACTGAAGACCAGGTTGCGGCCTTGCAGATTTGAGCCATAGAGGCCCGGTGATGCACCGCCCAAGAAGCACCAATAGCCCTTGTGGAATGTGCCTTGATTTGAAAAGGTGCAATTTTCTGTTTCAAACCGTAAGCTTGAATAATCATTTGTCGAATCCATTTTGAAATGGTAGACTTTGACGCTGCCTGTCCTCTATTGGGACCTTCTGGCAATACGAACAAAACATCCGTTTTGAGAATTGAGCAGTTGCTTCCAGATAGGCCCTGACTGCCCTTACTACATCCAAAGAATGTAGTGACCTTTCTTCCGTAGAACAGGGATCTGCAAAAAAGGAAGGCAGAACAATGTCTTGGTTTAGATAAAAATCTGAAACCACTTTTGGTAGAAAGCTAGGATGAGGGCGCAATACCACTCTATCCTTGTGTATGGTTAAATAAGGCTCTTTACAGGAAAGAGCTGCTAATTCTGATACTCTTCTAGCAGAAGAAATGGCTACCAGAAAAATTAACTTTCTTGTCAACAAGACCAAGGGAATTTGACGTATTGGTTCAAAAGGCTGTTTCTGTAAAATTGACAGAACCAAATTTAAGTCCCAGGGGTTTAGGGGCGCCTTAGCCGGAGGATTAAGATGCATCACCCCCTGCATAAAGTTTCGGACCAAAGAATGTGAAGCGAGTGGCCGTTGAAATAATACCGATAAGGCAGAAACCTGGCCCTTGATGGTACTCAAGGCCAGCTTCATCTCTAATCCCATTTGTAGAAAGTCAAGAATTCTACCCATCACATATTTTCTGGGATGCCAACCCCTGGATTCACACCAGGATACATAAGTTTTCCAGACTCTATGATAAATCACTCTGGAAGCTGGCTTCCTTGCATTGATCAAGGTAGAGATCACAGGACCTGAAAGCCCACGACTCTTCAGAACGTGGGTTTCAATAGCCAAACCGTCAAATTTAGCATTTGTAAGGCAGGATGACCAGGCATGGTAACCGGTAAAAAGGACTTCCCTTTTTGCAGGTTTTCGGGTATTAACCACCAACTGAGGCTCTGACGTACTGTAGGAGACAGACGCATTGGAAAATCTAATGCCTGCACTTTCTTGTTCCAGGCAGACAGGATCCTGTGTTGCAGCAGTCTCGAATAAAACTGAGCAAAGGGAACTGCTTCGAATGAAGCCACCATCTTTCCCAGCAGCCTCATACAAAGGCGGACAGAAGGACCCTTCTTTGTCCTGACTACCTGAATCAGTTCTTTTAAGGCACTGATCTTTGCCTGAGGTAAAAATTCCTTCTTTTGGCTTGTATTTATGACCAGGCCCAAATACTCTAGTCTTCTTACTGGTTTTAAGGAAGACTTTTCTAAGTTGAGAATCCAACCTAGGTATTCCAAGTAGTTGACTGTGGTGACCAAGTTCTGGTCTAGGCAGGCTACCGACCGGTCTATCAAGAGCAGGTCGTCTAGGTATGCTATTACTGCTATACCTTGGGCCCTTAATCTGGCCAGAGGAGGAGCCTTTTAAGATCTTTGTAAACACCCGAGGTGCAGTGGCTAGCCTGAAAGGCAGTACTATAAACTGAAAGTGGAGTTTTTCTACTTCGAAACGCAAGTACTTTTGATGAGCAGGGAAAATGGGTACATGCAGGTGCGCATCCTTGATGTCTATTGACGCCAGAAGTTCTCCTCCTTGTAGCATGGAGACTGCTGATCGAATTGATTCCATGCGAAAGGATCGAATCTTTAGGAATCGGTTTAGATCCTTTAAATCCAGAATGGGTTTGACATCTCCATTTGGTTTTGGAACCGTGAAAAGGTTTGAATAAAACCCCAATCCCTGCTCTTCCGTGGGAACCACCACAATGACTTTTTGCGACAATAGTCGCTCCAACGCTAGGCGGAGCGACTGCTTTTTCTTTGGATCTCTGGGGACTTTTGATCTGAGGAAACGAGGAGAGGGGAATACTCGGAACTCCCGTTTGTAACCTAGAGTTACTGTGGAGATCACCCATTTGTCCTGAAAATCTTCCTGTCAGAGCTTTGAGAACTGTAGCAGTCTTTCCCCCACCCGAGCGAGCGGGGGCGCTCCTTCATAAAGAGGATAAAGAGGCTTTAGGAGGAGGCCGTCGTGACTGCCTGGAGGCTGATGCTCCTGGCACTGGGGAAAGAGCCCGTTTAAAAGAGGGATGTTTACTCCTTTTCTTAACTGGTAAGAGAGTGCTTTTCCCACTAGAGATCTTTTGGATATAATTGTCCAAATCCTCTCCAAACAGCCTTGCACCATGAAATGGAAACCCAGCCAGAAGCTTCTTACATGGTGATTCGGCTGATCAATTTTTTAACCATAAGATTCTACGCATATGCACCAACCCCAGTGAAAGGCGAGAGGTTTGGATGATAGAATCTCTGATTGCGTCGTCAGCAAAACATAAAGCCGCTGGAAGGTTAGCCAACCCCTGGGCCTGCTGTTCAGGTAAAACTTTGAGGACCTGTTTATCATGGTCTCTCAAGTATTGACAGACTCCAATTGCTGCCACTGCAGGTTGAGCTACTGAACCTGCCAAGGAAAAAATATTTTTTAACAGGAATTCCATTTTTTTATCAGTTGGATCCCTGAGCATCTGAGCGTTGTCGACAGGACAGGTCAGGCTTTTATTTACGGAGGAAATGGCGGCGTCAGCTGCCGGTATACCCCACATTTTTCTAAATTTTTCCTCCTTAGGATAGTGTTGAAAACTTTTTCGGTGGAAAAAAATGTTTATCTGGGTGATCCCACTCAGAATAAATGAGCTTTTCTAGTAAACTATGAACAGGAAAAGCATGTGTTGTTTGAGGAGGCTTCAGTGAACCCAAAGAAGAGGAGGGTTCTTTAATTGACTCAGATACGGGCAACTTAAATGTTGAGCGGACCAATCCAGCAAGAATTTGCACTAACACCTTCTCATCCTGAGAAGCTGAAGAGGGCCCCTCTCCACTTGATTCCTCTGAAGAGGAATCATTAGTCCCATCCCGATCCTCTGAGAGGGATTCCTCTCCTTTTTCCCCAGAGTTCCCAGGGTCCTGGGTAACAGAGGGAGACCTAGTGCGTTTTCTTCCACTGAGTGAAGATGCGATTAAGGCCATCAATCTTTCCTCTAATCCACTAATGGTTGAGGAAAAAAACCTCCTGCGTAATGTATACAGGGGCTGAAGTGCCAGAAGCAGATGCAGCTCCTGACCCCGACGGCTCACCCTGTCCAGCCATCCCAGGTCCTTCAGGGGGGGAAGGTGCTGCAGAAGGGGGGTCCTCAGAGCCTGAGGGAGATCCCCTAGAGTGTCTGGTTTTCAGGGTATTTGTACCTCTTCTACCCATAGTGCCAAGCAACAAGGTGGAGGTATCACACAAAAAACACTGACTGCTGAGCGATGTAGTTCAGCAACTGCCGCTGCTACCAATGCCCAGTCTGGTGTTTTAAAGTAAATGCTGCCTGGGAAAATGCCTGTGTCTCACCTCACATGCGCCCGTCAGCTCTGTGTCCCTCCATAGGCTGTGTGCACCTAAAAGAGAGTGCACTTTATAGCCTGTATAGCCAGCGATGTGAGCGTCTAATCACGCCGGACGTCGCGTTAACGCTCCGACCCCCCCTCCTCCGACCACCACTCCCGCCCCCCCCTGGTTTTTTCAAAAACACGTGCTTTCCCGCGCGAGCTGAGGCTCCGATCCTCGGGACAAGCATGGAGAGGAGGCTGGGGCGAAGGAGAGAAGGGCCGGTGGATGGGAACCCGCCAGGAATGGCGGTGGCGGCGGCGGGTGGTGCGGTATACTACCGCTGCTTGCTCAGACTCACCCCGGCCCCCCTAAGCCATGGGGGGAGAATCCCTGAAGGAGAGAACTCCCCAACCCATCCTACCTGGAGCCTGGCTGGAGAAGCGTACAGCGTGGACACTGAGACAGACGGAACAAGCATGAAAAGGTATGTGCTCATGGCAGCCCCCGGTGGAGACTATAGGCATAGCATACATTTACTTAAAGGAGAAAACCTACTAGAATTAAAAAATTCTTGGAGGAGTCTCTCTTACCTTATCCAGCTGCAGGGTTCTGTTTAAACAGACCCAATCTTCACCTCTCACGGTGGGCTCCGTTTGAAAAAACCTTCAGAGACTGGGACCCCCTTGAAAAGGAGGATCCGCAGTTCTGGCCCCGTAAAGCACCCCGCCAGGGATATGGCTGAAAAAACCAAATACTGGATACTGGGGTCCAGCTCTCTAAAAAGAGAAGCGTTACAGGTAAAAACTTGTTTCTTCATACACAAGGCTGGGTATCATCCAATTTGGCCTGAAAAAGCACTTTGAATGGATCCGGTTGCATGGCTTGCCCCAGTGTAGGATATCCCTTTGGAGCTTAGCACAGCATATCTTATTCGTGACCAACACCTAAGACACTGGCGAAAAAACTGAGGTATCCCCAGTAAGGGGAGGGGTTATATAGGGGGTTGAACTTCCTGTCTAGGGTGTGACCAGTGTCCAATCACCTTGTGATACTACATAACCCATCAGTAATTACTGAGACTCTGTGTCCCGTGATGTACGAGAAAGAAAGTGCCCTGTAATGAAGTGGTTAAACCGAATGGGTTGTTGGGTTTACAAGGTGAGGGGTCACATATACTTGCAACGCAACTCTGAACTTACTAGAAAAAAAAAATGGACTATTCCAGGAAAAATCAAATCCACAGCACAACTCTCCCTGCTTTACGTCGTAGCTCTCGCCTCTTCTGGGAGTGTCCAATTACTCTGTGTGCTGGCCCAGCTCCTCCACCCCTCCCCCTCACTACATAACCTTTTATGTTCACTGCCAGGGGAGGAGAGAAGGAGAAAAGAAGAGACTTGTCATTTTAGTGAGTCTGTTGGGGATACAGATATCACATCCAACACAGCCGCACCCAGCAAGAGTCTCAGGGATTTTGGGGCGTCTACACAAGTGAGGTTTTTACAGGAAATGCCATGAATAAAACAATAAAAAAATATTTAATACATTAAAAGCAATGGGAAGATTTTTGGGGAAATAAATTGAAGGCCACAGGTTCTCTTTAAAGTCTGATAAGCTTTAATATGTTAAAGTGGAGCTGCACCCAAAAGGGGAAGTTCTGTTTTAACTGCTCCTCCCTCCTCTTTAGCACGTGCCACTTTTTTTAAAGGGGGGGGGGGGGGGGGCAGGCACCTAGTTTTGACAGGTACCCGCTCCCACTTCACTCCCACTTCACGGGTTGCCTAGATGATCAAATCGGAAGTTCTTCTGTCCCCCTCCCTCCCCGGAGTCATCAGTTCCCAAAAGACTATGGACCATTGACAATGTGCATGTACAGTGGGCACCTGGCTGTGAAGCCGCAAGCTGTCACAGCCGGGTACCAGGGGAGGCCCGTCCATTAGGGGCGCCAGGGCACCGCCCCCTTTCTCCAGGCCAACCCCTATATGGTAATGGATAGATTCATGCATTGCATGGAACTATCCATGGCTGCTGCGGCCGCCCCCCATTCATGTGTCTGGATCCTTTCGGGTCATCGGGTGCATGAATTACAGCTGCCAGGGTTTTTTTTTTTTAACCACCTGATTAGAACCTGATAGGCTTCAAAACAGGGTGGGCACGGGACGGGACGGGAGGATGTGTCCAGAATCCACCCAGATGTGTTGCAACAGCAAAAGAACATTCGCTGTTGCAACACTGATCCTCCTCCTGGCCAATGGGGGAGCAGGACTGATACCCTTCACCCCACTGGCTGAAAGGACAGGCGATCCTATTGGATGCCTAGGAGGAGGGGAGGAAACGCACAGAGGAAGCGAGGAGGAAAAGAGCCGCCCGGTCCCCACCATTGCCTGGATACCAAATCCCCGCCACCGCACCACGGATGCCCGACCCCTGCAGCCGCACCACGGATGCCCGATCCCTGCAGCCGCACCACGGATGCCCGATCCCTGCAGCCGCACCACGGATGCCCGATCCCTGCAGCCGCACCACGGATGCCCGATCCCTGCAGCCGCACCACGGATGCCCGATCCCCACCGTCGCTACATGGTGGGGGGTGTACAGTTGTGTGCCCAGTTGTTTATGAAGAATAAAATGCATGTCATGTAACCCAAAAGACGTCATCTGTAGTCCCAGGCAGTGTGGATGAACATCCAGCGAAGCAGAACACTGAACCACTGTGGAAAGTGTAAGCCAAGACATGGAAGCCTAACTGTCAAAGGTTTGACAGCGTGGGAATCTCAGCAGTGACATCAGACTCTGGGGGCGTGTGCGGGACCAGAGATGACGGCTTTTGGGTTACATGGCATGTATTTTATTATTCATACCCATATCAGTGGATTTTTACTCTTTTATAAAAAAATAAAAAAAATGTGATTTCTTTTGCACTTAGGAGCGCCCTCTTGTGTTGTTCTGTTGTATTTCAGATATCCCTCTATATGTGGAGGAGCTGCTTTAACCACTTCAGCCCCAGAACGTTTTACCCCCCTTCATGACCAGGCCATTTTTTTTTTTTTTTAAATACGGCACTGCGTTAATTTAACTGACAATTGCGCGGTCGTGCAACGCTGTACCCAAATAAAATGGATGTCCTTTTTTTCCCCACAAATAGAGCTTTCTTTTGGTGATATTTGATCACCTCTGCGGGTTTTTATTTTTTGCGCTATAAACAAAAAGAGAATGACAATTTTGAAAAAAAAAAAACAATATTTTTTTTTTAATTTTTTCTTTCTGCTATAAAACAAATGTAAAAAAATCTAATTTCTTAATCAATGAAGGCCAATATGTATTCTGCTACAAATTTTTGGTAGTAAAAACCCCAATAAGAGTATATTGATTGGTTTGCGCAAAAGTTATAGTGTCTACAAACTATGGGATAGATTTATGGCATTTTTATTATTTTTTTTTAACTAGTAATGGCGGTGATCAGTGATTCTTAGCAGGACTGCAACATTACGGCGGACAAATCGGACACTAACTGACACTTTTTTGGGAAACATGACATTATTACAATGATCAGTGCTAAAGATTTGAACTGTCACTGGCAGGAAAGGGGTTAAGATCAGGGGCGATCAAAAGGTTAGGTGTGTCCCTAGGGCAGGGATATGCAATTAGCGGACCTCCAGCTGTTGCAGAACTACAAGTCCCATGAGGCATAGCAAGACTCTGACAGCCACAAGCATGACACCCAGAGGAAGAGGCATGATGGGACTTGTAGTTTTGCCACAGCTGGAGGTCCGCTAATTGCATATCCCTGCCCTAGGGGGTGTTCCTGATCTCTATCTTCATCCCTGTCAGAACCGTGATCTGCCTTGTTTACATAGGCCGTTCTACCTCACTGTGGAGTGATCACGGGTGGCCGGCAGAACCCGCTGACTGGCTCCCCCTCTGGCCAATCAGCGCTCACGCACGCCCCCCAAGATCTATTGCACGAAATGATGTGCAGGTACGAGCCTCTATATCTGCGGTAGGCGCTCTTTAACTAGTTAAAGAGTAACTCCACGTTTGTTGAGAAGAAAAAAGAATTCCCCTCTGGGTGATCTATGTACATTGCCGGGATTTTAACAAACTTTGCAGATTTCTACCTTTTGTTATTAAAGATATTCCTGTGTGTTTGGCTTTGCCCAAAGGCAGAGGGAGTCTAATGGGAGTGGTTTCATAATTATAAACCAGCTGCTGCACTTGCAAAGCCCTAATGAGGAAAGTGGCAGGGTCGGCATCCTTTTAGCCGTGATTTCCTATTGAGTAGATCACCAAAAATTACATTTTTGTTGCAGGGAATGCCGGAAAACTGACTTGTATCTTAGTGCAGACTTCTGGGAAAGTCAGTAATACATTCTGTGTACAGAACACCTCCAGGTGGCCATATTGCATTTTACAGAAAATTACAGCTCTGCAGATTAAAAAGGAAAAGTGATTTTTAATGACATTTTATTACAATATGACTTGTGTCACGATTTTATATGATATATTATTATTTTTTTTATTTGCAATTTTTTTTCCCATGAAAGTGGAGGTATTCTTTAGGGCCAGTTCACACTGGTGCAATACCATACACCGCATTGTTGTGCAGATCACATGCCATGGATGTCTGTGCGATGCAAATTCAGCCATATAGATTGTATTCGCACCAAACTGGTGCAGGACCCTTTTTTTTTTTTGTCTACACTGGAATGGGATTACATGGGTGTGCAAACCGATCTGGGGGGTGTCATTAACTTTGTATTGACACCCGCAGAGGGCAGTGTGAACCGGCAGCGATTCAGATGCGTTGTGGGAACCCGTACTGGATTCGCAGGGTTTCCCGCATCTCATCAGTGTGAACCGAGCCTTAAAGCGTTTGGTAACCCAAAAAATTTATCCTGCTCCTTTAAAGCATGTTATATGACACAGTGCTTGTTCTGTGTCATTTGGCCCCCTGTAACACCTAAAAAACCTGTCTGATCCTGCCAGTCCCCCCCCCCCCCCCTGTAAACTGACCACGGTGTATCATGGCTGCTGAGCCCTGACACTGTGGTCAGTTTACGTGCCTCTGTTATCAGCAGCCTGCTATCTGCTCTGCTCCTGTGTCCTCCTCCCCCCTCCTCCCCCCTCCCTTCTCTGTCTGTGTGTAAGCAGCCCCTCCCCCCTCCTACTGCTCTCATAACACTAACCTGTATACACCATCAGCGCTGCCTCCTATTGCAGTGTCCCCCTCTGTGAATGATTTATAAATATAAATGCTGTAAATACCTCATTTAAGAGCCCCGATTGCGGTCACATGACCAGTCAGCTCTCTCCTCCCCTCCTCCAGACTGACATCAGCAGAGGAATCTCAGCACCGCCTGCTGCATCAGAGGAGGAAAGGAGAAAGCTGGCCAGTCATGTGATCGCAATCTCGGCAGTGAAATTAGGTATTTGCAGCATTCTTTTTTTTATAAATCACACACAGAGGGGGACACTACAATAGGAGGCAGTGCTGATGGTGTATACAGCTTAGATTGGCTTAACAACCACTTTAAGGACTTTGTGGCCACTTTAGGATCATTTTATGGACATATTCCTTACTACATTTGGCTGCTGTTAACCTGGGGCCTACTAGTGGTTTTTGCGCGATGACCAATAATTACTACTCACCAGCCATGGATCTGCCTGCAATGGAGAAGCACAGAGACTCAGTTATGAGGTTACAGGTCATGAGGGCGGAAAGGAGGCACCAGCCATAAGTATTTTAGGCCCAAGGGTCTCCTGATTTCTAAAGGTTCCTCAGTCTTTGACCAACCACACCACCATCTTACCGGAGGGGGTTTCTTCCTCATCTGGAACACCCGAGTCTCTCCGAAGCTTAACGAGGCAATGGTGGGATTCTTGCCGAGATCCGGTTCATCATCGCTGTGCCAGTCTATGCTGTCCTTGTCATGTCTATAGAGGTTGCAGAGTAGGGAGTTGAAGCTGTATGCGGTCACCTCCTCGATGCGGTCCTTCAGCATGGTGAGAAGAGGATGCCACTGCAGACACAGAGGACAGTGCAGTCAGGTGCCACCAGCAAAGAACAAGCAAGAATTCTTTCTTCATTTTATTGAGATAACACTAATGCCCCGTACACACGGTCGGACATTGATCGGACATTCCGACAACAAAATCCATCGTTTTTTTGTGACGGATGTTGGCTCAAACTTGTCTTGCATACACACGGTCGCACAAAGTTGTCGGAAAATCCGATCGTTCCGAACGCGGTGACGTAAAAACACGTACGTCGGGACTATAAACGAGGCAATAACCAATAGCTTTCGTCTCTTAATTTATTCTGAGCATGCGTGGCACTTTGTCCGTCGGGTTTGTCCACACACGGTCGGAATTTAAAAGGATCGGATTTTGTTGTCGGAAAATTTTATAGCATGCTCTCAAACATTGTGTGTCGGAAATTCCGATGGAAAAAGTCCAATGGAGCCCGCACACGGTCTGAATTTCCGACAACAAGCTCCGATCGCACATATTCCGTCGGAAAGTCCGACCGTGTGTACAGGGCATTAGAGTTAATACCAGGATCAACGTGTGCAGACAGTACATCAGATGCCCATTTATTGCCGCTCTATATTCACAGATTTATAGTGGAACTATAGACAAATCTTTTTTTCCCCATTTTGGATAGAGCAAGGGAGGGTTATAACCCCCCCGTCAGATTTTTTTTTTTCGCCATCGGTGTCCCCATTGCTGAGATTTCCCTTCACTTCCCGTTCCATAGCCAAAACAGGAAGTGAGAGGAAATCCCTGAAATTAAGGGAATTCCTTGGGGACCTCCAGGTCACCAGAACTAGTGTCCCCATTGGAACATTTCCCCTCTATTACTTTTCTGGGGACAACCCAAAATTTGGGATTTTCCTTCACTTCGTTTTCATTGAATGGGCAGCACAGTGGTGTAGTGGTTAGCACCTTCACCTAGCAGCAAAAAGGGTCGCTGATTCGAATCCCGACCACGACACCATCTGCCTGGAGTTTGCATGTTCTTCCCTGTGCCTGCGTGGGTTTCCCCCGGGTACTCCGGTTTCCTCCCACACTCTAAAGACATGCTGGTAGGTTAATTGGCTTCTGTCTAAATTGGCCCCTAGTATGTGTATGAATATGTGTTCGGGACCTTAGTTTGTAAGCTCCTTGAGGGCAGGGACTGAAGTGAATGTACAACGTATATGTAAAGCGATGCGTAAATTGACGGCGCTATATAAGTACCTGTAATAAATAAATAAATTTATAATGGTAAACAGGACATATAGAGGGGGGAATCTCCCTAACGGGGGCACAGACAGCAATACAAACGGACAGGGGGTCTAATCTCTCTCCACGCTACCCAAAACTAAAAAAAAAAAAAAAAAAAAAAAAAAAGTTTTGCTTTTAGTTATAGTCCGTGATGTCATCATGGAGGAGGGGAAGAGGACTCCAGTGGCAACCTGTGAAGCTCTGGTGATCTCCATGCCCAAGAGGGTTAAGGCAGTGCTGGAAAATAATGGTGGCCACAAAATATTGACACTTTGGGCCCAATTTGGACATTTTCACTTAGGGGTGTACTCACTTTTGTTGCTGGCGGTTTAGACATTAATGGCTGTGTGTTGAGTTATTTTGAGGGGACAGCAAATTTACACTGTTATACAAGCTGTACACTCACTACTTTACATTGTAGCCAAGTGTCATTTCTTCAGTGTTGTCACATGAAAAGATAGAATAAAATATTTACAAAAATGTGAGGGGTGTACTCACTTTTGTGAGATACTGTAACACCCATAAACCTGGAGGACAGCCTTGGCACATAACACCCATAAACCTGGAGGACAGCCTTGGCACATAACACCCATAAACCTGGAGGACAGCCTTGGCACACTTGTATCCTCGATCCAGGCTCTAACATCGGTTTTTGTGGTTATGTTTGTGTCTTGGACACCAGAGTAAACAGAAGCCTTGGGTACTCACATGAGGGTTGGCCTGCATCGTAGACTTTGAGTAGGTATAAGGCACCTCTCCATACCAGCAGGTGAGCCGTGGCTCCTGATAAGGTCCATCTGTCACAAGACAAATCCGGTTACAGGCTGAAAAGCTCTCTTCTACATCACCTACCTAGACGATGGGCTACTACAAGTCCCAGCACCTGGACTCAATGTTCCTTAATGACTAGAGACAAAGGCTGGATAAAATACATTGCCATATCATTAACCGATGACCCATCACAACATCAATGACACAAAACAGGTAAAATGGGTTCAAAACAGAAATAAAAAATAATATTTAATATTTTAAAAATTTTCACACTCTATCGAAAACTAGAAAATAGCATTTTGCTGGAGCAAGGCTTTAAAATTTCCCTAAATTTTTATAGAATTTCACCACTGTGGCTCCTATTTGTCTCCTGCAAGCCAAATTAAACCATCCCGATATCATTTCTGGGGTTAGGTTTGCATTAAATGTGACATTTTTCAAACTATTGTTATGACCTTTTGTAATTGTGGTTATTTTTATTTTTAAACTGTATTAATTAGGGACATAAGGACTGATTAAAAAAAAAAAAATCTACATTCCCTTCTAATTAGGAACAGTCTGAAGAATGAAATAGGTAATGAGATAGATGTGGCGGAGTTACCGGCCATTGGAAGTCTATTGCAGGCTCTAGGAGAATAGAGCAGACTCTGTCTCCCTCTGTTGGATGTTTTCAGTACAGCACCTGTGTGAACTTACCTGGCCCCACATTGGATTTCTGCCTCCATGGGTTTTCCCGATATAACTGTTCAAACATCCATTCTGCCTCTTTGGGCTCAATAAATGAGGGGAAAAGCCTTAGCCTGCGAAAAAGGCAAGGGTTATTTAGACAGACATCTATAACACCAGTTACAAATTTACTTTAAAGCGGTAGTAAACTGCATCTTTTAAAAAAAAAAAAAACCTGCAAGAAAATGGCATAATGTGCTAGTATGGATCGCATAACTAGCACATTATGAAATACCTACGAAGCCCTCCAGTGGCACGCTGTGACCAGGCTTCCATCTTCACCCGGTCTTCCTTTCGGGTTCGCATGCTCTGGCCGTCTGATTGGCCAAGCCGCAATCACGTCACTCCCATGCATGCGCAAACGGAACAGAGCCCTGGAGGGACGGGCACAGTTATGCCGTCCATTCAGAGTGCATGCGCCAGTGACATCACCAGGTGCATGCAGTGTGAATATCTCCTAAACGGTGCAAGTTTAGGAGATATTCACAGTACCTACAGGTAACCTTTATTATAGGCTTACCTGTAGGTACAAGTTAAAAAAAAAAATAATAATTTACAACCGCTTTTGCATTTAAATTAAATAAAGACAACAGCAGCCCATTGCAATTTCCTTTTGAAAAAGCCTGATTGCTCTGCTGGTTTTCTGAGTTGAATGTTTTCTGAATTGTTGATCCAGAACAAGTATGCTGCAAGCAAAAGTCAGACTGACTGGCATACTTGCTCTGGGCCGGTGACTCTGTCAAAGGACCACCAGTAGAATTCTTAAAAGGAATTTGAAGTGGCAACCCACGCATCTCTCGTATGGCAGGTTTCTCTATGGATCAGTTTGTCATTCTGCATTGCTCGTCTTGTGCACCTGGCTATCCCACTCACTCAATATGTCCAGAGACATTGGACCACAGCCCCCAATATGGCCACTTTCGGGGGGGCGAATCGTTCAGGAAGTTCAAATCATTATTCACCCCAAGATAAGCCATGACCAGGACTGCCACTTGCCCAATTGAGAAGCCACTACTGAGCCCGAGGATGGAAATGACAGCAGAGGAGCCTGGCATTTCCACAAGGACAGCTCAGCAGCGGAATATTTTTTTTAACATCTTCTTCAATAATGAAGATCTCTCTTACCTGGACACTCCAGAAGCCGACGTGCTGATTTCATATGTACCGGGCTTACTATAGACATAAAAAGACACAAAATTAGAGGACTGAGTGGCTTGGCTTTAGCAATCTTAGATCAATATGGATCAGCCCACCCGAAACGGATCGTTTAGATCAGGGGTCTCCAGACTTTATAAACAAAGGGCCGGTTTATTGAACCTTTAGGAGGGCCGGACTGTGGCCAGCGGGAGTGGAAGTTTTCTTGGCATCAGTGGGAGTAAACATGACCACATTTGGTATCAAGAGGAGGAAAAGTGCCCCATTGCTGGTGTCAATAGGAGAAAAGTGACTCATATCAGTGGGAGGAAAAGTGCCCCAAGGGCCGGATAAAAAGTAAGCAAAGGGCCACATCCGGCCCCCCGGGCCGCAGTTTGGAGACCGCTGGTTTCGATGTGACTAGATGCCAGTGTGATGAAATCCCCATAATTTGAACACCTCCAGTTCTGGAACTTTTTGTTTACATGTAGTGTTGGATAGCAACATGGTTTAATGTCGTATTTCTGGTATTTCATTTCCTGGTTGATACAGCCAGGTGGCCTAAGTTGAAATGTAACCCGTTACACATCAAAGCTTTGTAGCATATATATGTGTGATTACAAGCTTCAAAGAGAGCCACTGCTGCCAAGATGACTGATGGGTTGAGCTACAGAAGACCAAAGGCCAAGACGTCTATGAAGATTTGACCCAGGTCGGACAGTGGCGATTCATGGACAAACGCTGCACCTAGTGGACAGTACAGCATGCTTCCTGGAGAATAGATAGATATTAGGACTATCGCTTGGCATAACCTCATTGGATAGGAGGCAAGTGGGGGTGGCTACGAGTGGGTGTGAATGTGAGTAAAAAGGGCACACACAGGCAATTCGTCCCTTTTCGCTGTTGGTGCAAGCCGGGTGGCTGCCTAAGCCACATGGCTATCTCTCTTTAACATCTGAGCCTAGCCGATGATAAGAAGCCTCACGGAGAGCCTTGTGATAAGTATCCTTGATATTCTTGTATTATATACTCTGAGATGATGTGTATTGTTGGTATATGTTTGTAATATTGTAATAACTTTCATGTTAGCATTTCCTATTTCCTTGGGAAATAAATAAGACTTTATTACTTATAAACAGTGTGTTTGGTTTCATAGCTAACCTTGTATTATTGTAATATCAACAGTAACATGTGGTCAGAGTTTTGTTAATAGAATAGCTAACTATAGGGATAGACAAATTAATACATAGGTACAATAATATGTATTATACAAATTTACATCTTGTAGCAATCAGTATTTTTTGCTAGAAAACTACGTAGAGCCCCCAAACATTCTATATTATTTTAAAGCAGAGGCCCTAGAAAATAAAATGGCGGTTATTGCAATTTTTTTTTTATCTCACACGGATATGTTGCTGATCCGGAAGTGGTAAAAGAGGTGATGCTGCAACCCTTCCACCTTATAAACTTGCTGGAGTGACCATACCTGTGCTCAGACCACAGCCGCCACCTACTGGTCAAACATTCTTCAAATGAAAGGCTGGCAACGTAGTATGTCATACTCATAAAATTTTCTTTTATTTGAAATCCATCAAGGTAGTGGAATATCCAATGCACAAAACACTGACATTTTTCAGCCCTTGTGGGCTTAACCCATGACTAAAGCCCACCAGGGATGAAACGCATCAACGTTTTGTGCATTGGATTTTCCCCTACCTTGATGGATTTCAAATAAAAGAAGATTTTATTATGAGTATGACATACTAGGTTGCCGATGAAATTTCCACCTGCCTTTATCTTTGGGTGGCAGTGCTATGCAATCTGGGTCATGAGCCCTTAGGCCTGCTGCAGGCAGGAGGAAGCATTTCCCTAGTCTTTACTTAAGAGATACTAAAGTCTTGTTTGTTTTTTTTTTCTTTAAAAACAACAAACATGTCAAACTTACCTGCTCTGTGTAATGGTTTTGCACAGAGCAACCCCGATCCTCTTCCTTCTCGGGCTCCTCCCTCCTGTCGAGTGCCCCCCACACCAAGCAGCTTGCTATGTGTCAGGGCTGGGCTCAGCCCTTCCTTCTCTGAGCTGGCCGCTCAGCTGTCGGCTAATTGCGAGCTCCTATCTCTCCACAGTTAATCAGCTGTTGATGATATCCTGCTCGTCAGTCCTGCCTACTTAAGCTGTTTAGCCCAGTGGATCTCTGCCTTCGCCTTGGTCAACATCACAGAAACGATCTCTTGCGATCCTGTTCAAGACTGGCTTTGCTGACATCCCTTCTGGCTCCAGATCCTGCTTGCTGTTCCACTACATTGATCCCTGACTTCTGGCTTGGCTGACTATCCGTTCCGGTTACTGAACTTTGGCTATGTTTTGACTATGTTTGTTCTTTTTACTTTTATTATTAAACAAGTGTGATTTAACTGTACTTCTGTCTCGGCCTGATTTCATGGTTTCTGACACTATGGGGGCACCCAAGCCGAGCCGCAGCTCTGTGTGTCCATTCAGACACGGAGCTGCAGTTCGGCCCAGCCACCTCTCTCTGCTGATTGGCTAACTGACTTTAACTAAACAGCAGTGGGAGCCAATCGCACCGCTGCTGTTACACAGCCAATCGGGAGGGAGAGTCCCGGACAGCCGAGGCACTCATGCGCATCGCTGGATAGAGATGGGGCTCAGGTAAGTATTAGGGGGGCTGCTGCACACAGAAGGATTTTTTATCTTAAAGTGGAGTTCCACCCAAAAATGTAACTTCCGCTTTAAGGGAAGGTGACCCCCTGACATACCACATTTGGCATATCATTTTTTGGGGGGGGGGGGGGGAGACGGAAACCCTCTTTTTAGAGGGTTCCAGCTCCCACTTCCTCCCGGGGCTCCGTGGTTCCGGAAGTCAGTTCACCTCTCCCCCCTCCCTCTCGGCAATCATCTGGGACATGTCACAGGTCCCAGATGATTGCCCGGCCATTCACAGCGCGGCTCGCGCATGCTCAGTGCCTGCCTGGCTGTGAAGCCACAGCCAGGTGCCCACAGTGACAATGCCGGCACCGCAGAGAGGAGGGGGAGATGAGCGGGGCTTCGTTCCCCCGCATCGCTGGCCCCTGGGACAGGTAAGTGTCTGATTATTAAAAAGTCAGCAGCTGCAGTATTTGTAGCTGCTGACTTTAAAAAAACATTTTTAAGCGGAACTCAGCTTTAATGCACAGAATGTAATAAGATAAGATAAAAAACCTTTTGACTTTTGAACCACTTTTAGTCTCCCAGTGATCAGACTGAAAATTGTAAGTCACCAGGTAAGAGGCTGCAGCAGGGGCCGATCTGAGTCAGGCATTTGTAAACTGCATAGGCACCAGGATTTACATGATTGTGTCATGTCTGTGCCAGCAACTCAGTCTGGAAAGTAGATGGCGACTCTGTGTGATGCCAGAATAAAGATGGTTCTGCCTTCTGAAGAGATGAAGGCATTGTCAGGGGGAGTACTGTGATCTCTGCGACAGGTAATAAATACCTGGAGGTGTTACATTAAATCACTTTACATGTATGTACCGAACATGAAAAATATATATGTGAGCCTAGGCCCACATCAGGTGAAAAAAAAGTCTACTACAATATATGCAAATTTGATAAATAATCTATATATGAATGGGAACTTACTCAATGATACGGGGTTCCGGGATCTTGCGTACAACCTGAAAGAGATGGACAGCCTTGATGGGATTCAGTTCTTTGCATTTAGACTGACAGCAGGAGCTCTGGAGCAACATTAATTTTTAACCCCTTTCCCCCCCAGCGTCCCTTTAATAAGGTCTGTATGGGATGGGAAGGATCGGTGATCATGTGACCATTGAGATTGGCTGTCACAGTGGTCATATGATCAGGAGTCGGTCCCGCCAGCTACTGATCGTTAGAGCGTACTGAGAGCTATCTTTGACAGCTTGGTCCCTGTACTGGGAGCACGCTCTCAGCACAGAAACCTCGGCCGCCCATTGACGCACATGTCCTATGGCGTTAAAGACCGCGGCCTTTGCTGCGTCACCTGTGCGTTATGTGAGCGGCAAGAGGTTTAAGAGTGAAAACAAATATTACTATCAATATCTGTTTAAGGCAAGGGTTTTTTTTTTTTTTTTGCTGTTATCGCTCAAGAATTGTAAAAAGGGAAAATAATTTTCTACAGCCAATTGTCAGGCAATATAGGCGTACACATGTCTGGGTGCAGATATAGGACTGTACACCATTACATGCAATACCTGCTGTGGACAGGGTGTTAAAGTTACACTTAACCAGACCCCTATTTTTCAAAAATAATCCATACACGTTTATAATTTAATGGCCCTGTAATCTATTTTTCATGAAATTGTTTCTTACTGTGTTTTTCTGCCTCCTCGTACCATCCTTTCTGAGCTCCTGAACCTATACTTTCCCCCCTTTCACTGCCATTTGTTTAGAATGAGCAGAGCACTGCTTATTGTACACTACAAATCCCACAGTCCACAGCAGAAGAAAAAAAAAATATATATATATTGGTGCAGAGCAATGGAAGAATTTTTTTTCTTATAAGCTAAGAATATATATTTTAATTTTAAAAAAAGTGTATATATATATATATATATATATATATATATATATATATATATATATACACACACACACACTTGCAATCACTTATGTGACAAGAAAAGGAAGGGGACGAGAAGAGGAAAGAGAAGAGAGAAAAGAGAAGAAGACGGAAGAGAAAAGAGAAGAAGACGGAAGAGAGGAGAGAAAAAAGAGAAGAGGATGAAAGAGGAGAGAAAAGAGAAGACAGAGGAGAGAAAAGAGAAGACGGAAGAGAAGAGAGAAAAGAGAAGAAGATGGAAGAGAGGAGAGAAAAGAGAAGAAGACGGAAGAGAAGAGAGAAAAGAGAAGAATACGGAAGAGAAGAGAGAAAGGAGAAGAAGACGGAAGAGAAGAGAGAAAAGAGAAGACGGAGGAGAGGAGAGAAATGAGAAGACGGAAGAGAAGAGAGAAAAGAGAAGAAGACGGAAGAGAAGAGAGAAAAGAGAAGAAGACGGAAGAGAAGAGAGAAAAGAGAAGATGTAAGAGAAGAGAGAAAAGAGAAGAAGACGGAAGAGAAGAGAGAAAAAAGAGAAGAGGATGAAAGAGAGGAGAGAAAAGAGAAGACAGAGGAGAGAAAAGAGAAGACGGAAGAGAAGAGAGAAAAGAGAAGAAGATGGAAGAGAGGAGAGAAAAGAGAAGAAGACGGAAGAGAAGAGAGAAAAGAGAAGAAGACGGAAGAGAAGAGAGAAAGGAGAAGAAGACGGAAGAGAAGAGAGAAAAGAGAAGACAGAGGAGAGGAGAGGAGAGAAATGAGAAGACGGAAGAGAAGAGAGAAAAGAGAAGAAGACGGAAGAGAAGAGAGAAAAGAGAAGAAGACGGAAGAGAAGAGAGAAAAGAGAAGAAGACGAAAGAGAAGAGAGAAAAGAGAAAAGGATGGAAGAGAGGAGAGAAAAGAGAAGATGGAGGAGAGGAGAGAAAAGAGAAGATGGAAGAGAAGAGAGAAAAGAGAAAAGGATGGAAGAGAGGAGAGAAAAGAGAAGACTGAAGAGAGGAGAGAAAAGAGAAGATGTAAGAGAAGAGAGAAAAGAGAAGAAGACGGAAGAGAAGAGACAGAAGAAGACTGAAGAGAGGAGAGAAAAGAGAAGATGTAAGAGAAGAGAGAAAAGAGAAGAAGATGTAAGAGAAGAGAGAAAAGAGAAGAAGATGTAAGAGAAGAGAGAAAAGAGAAGATGTAAGAGAAGAGAGAAAAGAGAAGATGTAAGAGAAGAGAGAAAAGAGAAGAAAGAGGAGAGGAGAGAAAAGAGAAGACGGAAGAGAAGAGAGAAAAGAGAAGAAAGAGGAGAGGAGAGAAAAGAGAAGACGGAAGAGAAGAAAGAAAAAAGAAGAAAGAGGAGAGGAGAAAAAAGAGAAGACGGAAGAGAAGAGAGAAATAAGAAGAAAGAGGAGAGGAGAGAAAAGAGTAGACGGAAGAGAAGAGAGAAAAGAGAAGAAAGAGGAGAGGAGAGAAAAGAGAAGACAGAAGAGAAGAGAGAAAAGAGAAGAAGACGGAAGAGAGGAGAGAAGAAGACGGAAGAGAAGAGAGAAAAGAGAAGAAGATGTAAGAGAAGAGAGAAAAGAGAAGATGTAAGAGAAGAGAGAAAAGAGAAGAAGACGGAAGAGAAGAGAGAAAAGAGAAAATGGAAGATAACAGAGAAGACAGAGGGGAATGAAAGGGGAGAGGAGAAGAGAAAAAAAAAAGTCTAAAGAGTGTCACTTCTTGGTCCTTGTTGACTCAATGGGGTTGATTTACTAAAAGCAAATAGATTGTGCACTTTGCAAGTGCATGTGCACTAATTTTTCTTAGTAAATGTAATGTGGTGAAGCTTCCCTTTTGTAAAGAATACCCAATCAGGTGCAGGGAAAATTTAAAAAGCCATTTTGCTTGCACATGATTGGATGATGGAAATCAGCAGAGCTACCAAATTTACTCTG
Source organism: Lithobates septentrionalis (assembly GCA_037952835.1). Classification (NCBI taxonomy): domain Eukaryota; kingdom Metazoa; phylum Chordata; class Amphibia; order Anura; family Ranidae; genus Lithobates; species Lithobates septentrionalis. The sequence goes on along the minus strand of JBBDGP010004383.1, from coordinate 152,206 downwards.
GGGAAAATCATTGCAACTGCACAGTCTATTTGCCTTTAGTAAATCAACCCCATGGTATACAAACCACAGAAAAGGAAGGTTCCGTTTAAGGAAAACTGTAACTTTAACCTGTTTCATGAGACCATTTAGTAGACTAATGCCGCGTACACACGGTCGGACTTTCTATCCTACTTGGTCCGGCACACTTTCCGACGTGCTTTGTCCGCCAGGTGCGCCGGACTTTAAACCGGACGGACTTGCCCACACACGCCGGGACTTTCCGGCGGGCTAAGTCCGCCCGTCTTTCCGACGGACTTTCGCCGGAGTTCCGGCGGACTTTCAGAATGAACAGACTTGCCCACACACGGACAAGTCCGTTCATTTTGAACGTGACTCAGGTGCGACGGGACTAGCAAAGGATGTCAATCTTGCCGCTTTTATCGGCGAGATTGACACCTTGCGAGCCCCGTCGCGGTGCATACCAGGCCCTTAGGTCTGGTATGGATTATAAAGGGGAACCCCCTACGCCGAAAAAACGGCGTGGGGTCCCCCCTAAAATCCATACCAGACCCAATCCGAGCACGCAGCCTGGCCGGTCAGGAAAGGGGGTGGGGACGAGCGAGCGCCCCCCCCTCCTGAACCGCCCCCACCCCAAAGCACCTTGCCCCCATGTTGATGAGGACAAGGGCCTCTTCCCGACAACCCTGGCCGTTGGTTGTCGGGGTCTGCGGGCGGGGGCTTATCGGAATCTGGGAGCCCCCTTTAATAAGGGGGCCCCCAGATCCCGGCCCCCCACCCTATGTGAATGAGTATGGGGTACATGGTACCCCTACCCATTCACCTAGGAAAAAAGTGTAAGTAATAAAACACACTACACAGGTTTTTAAAATATTTTATTAAACAGCTCCGGGGGGGGGGATCTTCCTCCGGCTTCGGGGGTCTTCTTCCGGCTTCGGGGGTCCCTCCGCTTCATCTTCTCCCGGCGTCCGGTTGGTTCTTCTCCGCTCTCCAGTTCTTCGGCCGGCTCCTCTGCTGTGTTCAGGTAGCTCTCTTGCCAGCAGAGGTCCGGACTTCTGGGCTTCTTCTCTTCCCCAGATGTTGACACGACGCTCTCTCCGGCTGGACTGCTCTCCGAGGGCTGCGTTGTGACTTATATAGGCGGAGACCCCGCCCCCTTTTGATGTCACAGTCCCTGGGCATGCTGGGACTGTGACGTTTAGGGGGCGTGGTCACTGGGTGATGTTGATCACGCCCCCTAAAACGTCACAGTCCCAGCATGCCCAGGGACTGTGACATCAAAAGGGGGCGGGGTCTCCGCCTATATAAGTCACAACGCAGCCCTCGGAGAGCAGTCCAGCCGGAGAGAGCGTCGTGTCAACATCTGGGGAAGAGAAGAAGCCCAGAAGTCCGGACCTCTGCTGGCAAGAGAGCTATCTGAACACAGCAGAGGAGCCGGCCGAAGAACTGGAGAGAAGAGAGCGGAGAAGAACCAACCGGACGCCGGGAGAAGATGAAGCGGAGGGACCCCCGAAGCCGGAAGAAGACCCCCGAAGCCGGAGGAAGATCCCCCCCCCGGAGCTGTTTAATAAAATATTTTAAAAACCTGTGTAGTGTGTTTTATTACTTACACTTTTTTCCTAGGTGAATGGGTAGGGGTACCATGTACCCCATACTCATTCACATAGGGTGGGGGGCCGGGATCTGGGGGCCCCCTTATTAAAGGGGGCTCCCAGATTCCGATAAGCCCCCGCCCGCAGACCCCGACAACCAACGGCCAGGGTTGTCGGGAAGAGGCCCTTGTCCTCGTCAACATGGGGGCAAGGTGCTTTGGGGTGGGGGGGGGCCCGCAGGGCGCCCCCCTCCCCCAAAGCACCCACCCCCCATGTTGAGGGCATGCGGCCTGGTACGGTTCAGGAGGGGGGGGCGCTCGCTCGTCCCCACCCCCTTTCCTGACCGGCCAGGCTGCGTGCTCGGATCGGGGTCTGGTATGGATTTTAGGGGGGACCCCACGCCGTTTTTTCGGCGTAGGGGGTTCCTCTTTATAATCCATATCAGACCTAAGGGCCTGGTATGCACCGCGCTCGCCGCAATAGGAAAATTTGTTTTTCCTATTGCAGCGAGCGCGAGATGCAATACCCTGCCCTCGTGTTGTATCTGGTCCGTCGGACCAGCATACACACGAGCGGGCTTTCCGTCGGACTAGCACACACACGAGCGGACTTTCCGCCCGAAACTGAGTCCGGCGGAAAGATTTAAAACTTTTTTCAAATCTAGGTCCGGCGGGCTTTTGGGAAAAAGTCCGCCGGAAAAGTCCGCTGGCGCCCACACACGGGCGGATTGTCCGGCACACTCTGGTCCGCCGGACCAAGTATGCCGGAAAGTCCGACCGTGTGTACGCGACATAAGAATAATGCAGCTGGTTGAAGAAGACTCAAAAATATCCAACTGGCAATTACATTTACCTCTGTTGGCTCTTTATATACAAACTGTTTGTCTGGAATAACATGGTCATGTCCCCAACCCTGGGGTTTTCCTGTGGCTACAGTAACTCGAGGTCCTGGAACAAAATGAAAGAAAGTTGAAATAGTTTCACACCAGTAACATGTGACATTTTTATAGATGTTCTCTCTGCAAAAAGTAGACTGCCACTGATAAACTTCTTCTAAAACTGCATGTTGTCCGGGTGTCAGGTTAGTCCTCTGGTTCTGATACTTCCTACAGCTGGGTGTACACTAGCAGAATTTCCTTCAGCATTTTTTGTTGTACGAACGCTCATTCGCATTTCTAATCATTAGTGGGGTCAAATTGACCTTCATTTTCAACCGTCGTGATTAGAAAATTTAATGGAGAAGGATGGAAAATTTTTCTTAAAGGTACCAATTTTTAACGGTGTATTTGGATTTTGTTTGGTAAAGTCCATTCATTCCCAAATCAAATGTTAAAAGCACACAAAGTCTTGAACTACTTTCAAAAGGCATTCAAATGTATTGAGAATATTCTTATAGAGGTCGACCGATATGGGTTTTTCTCTGGCCGATGCCGATATTTAGAAATCGCGGTGGCCGATGGCCGATATATGATGCCGATTTTTTTGGGCCGATATATTAGGCCGATTTTTTTTTCCCCCTTCATCTCATAAAATCTAACAGTTAGACCCCTTTCACACTGGGGCGTTTTTTTAGGCGCTTTTGGGCTAAAAATAGCGCCTGTAAAGTGCCTGTAAAACGGCTTCCCTACAGTCTCAGTGTGATATCCCGAGTGCTTTCACACTGAGGCGATGCGCTGGCAGGATGTAAAAAAAAAGTCCTGCAAGCGGCATCTTTGGAGCGGTGCATACCGCTCCTCCTCCACTCCTGCCCATTGAAATGAATGCGCACCGCTGCCGAAGCGCCTGCAAAGTGTTTCGGCAGCAGCACTTCAGGGGTGCATTTAACCCCTTCCTCGGCCGCTAGCTGGGTTATAAGCGCCCCGCTAGCAGCCGAATAGCGCCGCTAAAATGACGGTAAAGCGCCGCTAAAACTAACAGCGTTTTACCGTCAACGCATGCCTGCTCCAGTGTGAAAGCAACCTTAAGTAATAAGTGATACAGAAATTTTTTTACATTTAAACATTTATTGAACAAAACAAACCTCCAATCAGTTCACTTGTATGTATAATTTAGATTAAAAAAATAATAACTATATCTTAAATATTAAATACACAAAAACAGGTAATCAAAACTTTTGGACGAAAAAAAAAAATGGGCTAACTTTACTGCTTTTTTTTTTTTTTTAAATTAGTGTATTTTTTTAAAAAAAATTGCGTTTGAAAGACCGCTGCGCAAATACCGTGTGACATAAAATATTGCAACAACCGCTATTTTATTCCCTAGGGTCTCTGCTAAAAATATATATATATATATATATATATGTTTGGGGGTTCCAAGTGATTTTCTAGCAGAAAATACAGGATTTTTACTTGTAAGCAACAAATGTCAAAAAAGATTTAGGTGTCCTTTTATGAAACTGAGATCAGCGGCGATCCCGAGTCTCACCGCTGATCTCAGCTCATTACCAGTTTATGAAACTGAGATAATCAGCGGAGAACATGTTCTCCGCTGATTATCTCAGCACAGTGAGAATTCACAGAAACGGCCAGTTTATGAAGGTGCGATCTCGGCACCTCACTGGCGATCTGTGACAGAATTCTCACTTTCTGATTCACCATTTCAGAAGTGGAGAATCAGAGTGAGAAGCCTGAAACTGGCTGATATTCTGGAGAAAGCAAGAAGTCTTTTGACTTCTTTCTTTCACCAAACAGTCATAGTACATCGTCCCCACCATTACACACCCCAAAACTAGCAGGATAGGAATTTATAGTGTGTACATATATATATAAATATGTGTATATATATATATATATATATATATATATATATATATATATATATATATATATATATATATATAAAAATATGTATATATATAAAAATATGTGTATATATATATATATATATATAGATATATATATATATATATATCTATATATATATATATATATCTATATATATATATATATATATATATATATATAGATATATATATATATATTTTTTTTAGATATTCACGTCTCTGGCTGGGTTCACACTTGTGCGATGCGTGAACCAGCGTGATTCCTGTGTGGGTTTTCACATCGCACCTACATTGACATCTGCGCACCACTGCGGGTGTCAATGTAAAGTTAATGACACCCCCAGATCATTTCACAGATCGCAGTGCGAACTATGTAATGGTGCAGGAATCGGATCGCATGCGTGTTCACACCCATGCGATCAGATTCCAGTGTGGACCAAATAAAGGGTCCTGTACCATTTTGGTGCAAATGCAATATGGTTTAGGGCCAGTTCCGACTGCTGCGGTGTCCGAGATCGGATGTGATTCGCACCGCACTGCAGTGCAAAATCACATCCGATCTCTGTGCGATGCGATTTCAGCCATACAGATAGTATTGCTAAATTTGCATTGCCCTCGGACCAAACTCTTACAGGACCCTTTTTTTTGGTCCACAGCAGAATCGGATCGCATGGGTGTTCACACCCATGCGATTCAATTACTGTCCGAGTTTGCAGATCGCACTGCGATATGCGAACTGATTTGGGGGTGTTGTTAACTTTTAGGCCCAGTTCACACTTGTGCGATGCCGGACATCGCACAGGCATCGCATGTTATTCGCAGCACACTGCCATTCACATTACATGCGATGTCTGTGCGGTGCGATATCAGCTGTACAGATAGTATGGCTGATATCGCACCGCATTCAGTGCAAACACGCACAGGACCCTTTTTTCTGTTCGGACCAGAATCGGATCGCATGTGTGTTCACACATATGCGATCCGATTCATGTACAGACTGTCAGTTCGCAGTGCGATATGCAAGCTGAACTGGGGGTGTTGTTAACAATTTATTGACACTCCCCAGCGATTCGCATATGGCAGTGTGAACTGACATGCGAGTCGGTGCGATGCGGGAACCCGCAGTGGATTCGCAGTGTTCTCGCATTGCACCAGTTTATCAATTTTTATGTATATCAATTATGAAATATATTTTATTTTAATTTATTAATAAATTTTTATACTTGTATACTTTATTAAAATGATTTTTTTAATGATTATAAATGTATTTTGCATTTATATGAATGGTGTATAGCTGCATTACATATGTGCATTACATTCATTTACTATACACCATTCACATTTAAATAGGCATATGTATGATCTTTAAATATTGATAAAAACAATGTTTTTTTTTATAATTAGGTTAATGTATATTGTGTAGGGGGAATTTAACTTTATTATTTTATTAATATGTTGGGGAATAATGTGTGCTGATTTGTGTTAAACTTTTGTATTTTATGGTTCCTCATACTGTAATCCCGCTATATCACGCGAGATTATAGTGAGAGGAGCCGTTCTCAGGAGTTCCTGGCATTTGTAGATCGCTCCTCAACTCAACATGAGAAGCGATCTACAGACCTTCATAAACAGGCACTCAGAGGAGAGCGATCTCCTCTGAGAATGCCTGAGAACTGAAAAGCGGTATTTTACCTCACTTTCATAAAAGGACACCTTAGTCTTTAAATGGTTAAACTGAGAAATTCTACACATGGAGCTCAGTCTATTGATAAAAGAACCGGAAGAGATACAAATGTATCTTCTTATCAGATTTGGCAGGCTGCCCAGAGGAGGAGAGAAGAAAACTTCAGACAACTTGCAATTGACTTCTATTACAGAAGTCATTCGCAAGTCCCGCTGAAGTTATAATCGGCTTTTTTTATCAGCACAATCAGCCGATGCCGATTAAGTAAAAAAAGTCAAATATCGGTCGACCTCTATATTCTTATGCATTTCTACTGGTAGAGATAGAAATAGGAATCAATACCAACAGGATTGGTTTGGACCATCTCGGAACCATAATCAATTTAGACCCCCTTTTTTTCAGGAGGACAGACAGAGGAACAAATCAAATTTAGATCAAAGAGAGGGACCAGAGGGCGGAGGAGGAGTAGAAAGAAAAAGAAAAAGGGTCTGAATGATGTAGGTATCTTTAATCTAAGCCAGACCACCCTTACGGATCAAGAAAAACTGGTTCTTAATCATGGTCTGAAGTTTGCTCTCCCAAAACCATTAAACAAGTTTGGTGTTTTTATGGATGTTCACAAATACATCCGTAAACTAAGCATTAAAACGCCATTAGATTTCTAATCCTGTTGTCACAAATAGGACAGAAGCCACCAGCATTAGACACTCAGGGTTGGCTAATGCCTCCTTACTCAACCCCCCCAACCCCCCCCCCCCCCGGTGTGTTGGCTCCTTCATTGGGTGTTTTCAGGGAATTAGTGTTGAAGGATCTAGATTCCTTAAACATCAAGACGGCTAGGTTAGATATTGGATTTAAACAAGGGTTAGAGCCCCTAAAACAGAGGAACAACATTATTGTCCGCCCTGCAGATAAGAGCGGGGGTATTTTTGTTCTGGGTAAATCTTTTTATCTATTGGAGATGTAAAGGATATTGTCGGATGATGAGACTTTTATTTCTTTACCATCCAATCCCAATAATGGATATAAAAAAGAGCTTGTCAGATTAATAGATGAGGGTTTTTTTCAAAAAAAGATTTTATCTAAGAAGGAGGACCATTTGGTCCCCATGGCTCCACGTGTTTCAGTGATGTACTACCTACCAAAAGTTCACAAGGATCCGGCTAATCCCCCTGGTAGGCCGATTATTAGTGCCATAGATTCTGTGACCTCTAGGATAGGTAGATACATCAATTTATTTTGCAACCCCTGGTAGTTTAAACCCCGTCCTTCTTGAAGGACTCCACTCCAGGTTTTGAACCTTCTTAGGGGTATCCAGTGGAAGGAGGGGTACATTTTGGCAACAGCCAACGTGTCCTCTCTGTACACTATCATATCTCATGGGGATGGTTTTGAGGCAGTGGACTCCTTTTTGAGGCATGATATCAGCTTGTTACCCACACAGCGCGATTTAATTCTGAAGCGTCTGACTTGCCATGAATCACAATTACTTTTGGTTCGGTGGCTCCTTCTACTTGCAGACTAGGGGAGTCGCCATGGGCGTAAAATTTGCGCCAAGCATGGCGAACTTGTTCATCGCCAAATGGGAGGATGTCGTCTATACTAATCGGAGGTCTAAACCCCTTCTGTGGCGAAGGTATATTGACGACATTCTCCGCCTCTGGGAGGGTGACATGCAGTCCCTGAACAATTACATGGACTACCTGAATGATAACGCTTTGGGCTTAGGTCCTACAACATGAAGCCAGCAAAGAAAATATTAATTTTTCTGGATCTTAACGTGGAGGTCAGGGATGGTGCTTTAATTACTACCACCTACTTTAAAGAGACGGATCGTAACAGCTTTATTGGCTAGGACAGTTGCTATCATCTTTCATGGCTTAAGTCTGTCCCTAAGAGCCAGTTCCTCAGGGTACGTCGGAATTGCACCATCCTAAATGATTATTATAAACAGGCATCCACGCTGCGAACTAGATTTATTGATAGAGGCTATAATTCCAACGAGCTGGATAGTGTTATTTCTGAGATTGCTAGTCTGGATAGGACACAGCTGTTGAAAGTTAAGCTGAGAATCGAGAAGGATTTGAATCAAACCGGTTTTTCTTTTATCACGAGTTATTCTAACCAACATCGAGACATTAAACAAATAATTTCCTGTCATTGGAAGGTCCTTAAAAATGATAATCTGTTGAGTCCTAGACTAGGAGATAAACCTCAGGTTGTATACCGAGGAGTATAACCTTTACGGCTATATGTGGCCCCTAAGGTTGAAAAAAATTTATTTTTTTTAAATCGAAATGGCTTTTTCCCCTGTAGAAAAATTGCTGTGTGCAGCATTAATACCCTAAGAGAGAGAAGGGTGTGTAATTTTTCATCTGTGGTAACATCCAGAACATATGACATCAAATCATTCATTACCTGCTCTTCAAAGAATATTGTCTATCTCTTACAGTGCCCATGTGGCCTGCAATATGTGTGGCCAGACAATTAGAACTATGCAAATCAGAGTCAACTAACATTTAGGCAATACACGGCGTGGTTTCCCAAAACACAGCGTTTCCAAGCATTACACACTTTGTCATGCAAAGATCCAAAAGGGAACACTGATTTTGGGAATTGGCAGATTTTCTCCAAATTGGAGGGGTAGCAATATCCAGCGGGAAATCTCCAGAATAGAGACCCGCTGGATATATGACCTTTATGCCGCATACACACGGTCGGACTTTCCGACGGGAAATGTTGGATGTGAGCTTGTTGTCGGAGAGTCCGACCGTGTGTATGCTCCATCAAACATTTGCGGTCGGGCTTTCCGGCAACAAATGTTTGATAGCAGGTTCTCAAATTTTCCGCCAACAGGGCTTTATTGTCGGAAAAGTCCGATCGTGTGTACACGAGTCCGCGAAAGTTCACGCATGCTCGGAATCAAGCAGAAGGAGCCGCACTGGCTATTGAACTTCCTTTTTCTCGGCTCGTCGTACGCCTTGTACGTCACCGCGTTCTCACGTTCTGAATTTTTGACCAACATTTGTGTGACCGTGTGTATGCAAGACAAGTTTGAGACAACATCCTTCGGAAAAAAATCCACAGTTTTGTTGGCGGAAAGTCCGATCGTGTGTATGGGGCATAAGAGTTATTCACCATTTGGAATGAATATAGAATGGGATGTCAATTGCTTTATCAACAATGGTTGAATAACTCTTGCAATATAAGATATACTTTCTGCTGATAATCTACTGAACATTTTTATACGTATTGTTTCCTGTTTATCCTCTCTTTTAAATGAAATATTATGTTATGTATTTTTATGAATTAAATCTGTATGGGATATTTGGCTTTTGTATATATTATGTCCACTAGATGGCGTGTTCAACTCGCGTGCTTTTCAAAATTTTGATTAGTGGATTTATGCAATGATTTATTTCATATAGGAGGACCGTGTAATACCATCTTCCTTTTGGTTTAGTTATTCTTGGCAAGTAGAGAGCTTTTCTCCTCGTCTTTCATAGTATTTCTCTTATTTAACCACTTCAGCCCCGGACCATTTGGCTGGCCAAAGACCAGAGCACTTTTTGCGATTCGCCACTGCGTCGCTTTAACTGACAATTGCGCGATCGTGCGACGTGGCTCCCAAACAAAATTGACGCCTTTTTTTTCCCACGAATAGAGATTTCTTTTGGTGGTATTTGATCACCGCTGCGGTTTTTATTTTTTGCGCGATAAACAAAAAAAGAGCGACAATTTTGAAAAAAATTCTGCTATAAAACATATCTAATAAAAATATGTATTTTTTTCATCAATTAAGGTCAATTTGTATTCTGCTACATGTTTTTGGTAAAAAAAATTCCCAAAAAGCGTATATTGATTGGTTGGCGCAAATGTTATCGCGCCTAAAAACTATGGGAGAGATTTAGGGACTTTTTATTTTTTACTGGTAATGGCAGTGTTCAGCGATTTTTAGCGGGACTGCGACATTGCGGCGGACAAATTGGACGCTAAGTGACACTTTTTGAGGACCAGTGATACCAATACAGTGATCAGTATTAAAAAAATATGCACTGTCACTGTATGGCGCTGGCAGGGAAGGGGTTAACACCAGGGGCGATCAAGGGGTTAACTGTGTTCCCTATATGTGCTTTCTTACTGTGTGGGGGATGCTGACACTAGACGACGAGAGATCAGTGTTCCTGATTAGTAGGAATCACAGATCTCCCTCTTCCTTTGTGATAGGCAGACTGTCTTTCTGCCATTCTCCCGGACGATCGCGGGTGGCCAGCAGCCATAGCGGCCACCAGACCCGCTGATTGGCTCCCGCTGTGATTGTTGTGGGTGAGTGGGTCACTGGCGGTGTGCGTGCGCGCCCGAGACCAGGGTGCACGAACACCCTGGTCTCCCTTACAGCAGCCACTCAGTGGCACATAAAAGCCCCCGCGCTCAGACTAAAGAAAAAGAGATTTACACTGCTCTCATTTATAAAATATAAACAGCGGGGGTAGAAGAAAAGGGGGTCGGGGGGATGCAGCATTTTATATTAGACTTATAATTAGGCGTACCGATATGTACACACATGCAGGTGTTCCATGCATCCGCATACAGGCAGTCCCATTCATGTCTATTGGGACAAAGCTAAGAACAAAGCCGATGGTCCAAATTGGAGAGCCACGTGGGTGAGCATTTGGGGCCACACACCCTCAGCTGTCAAGCAAAGAAATGCAATGCCTTTAAAAAGTATTCATAGATTTGTGGAGAGCACGACTAATAGTTGTGGACAGATTCTCCCACCTGAGCTGTGGATCTCTGCAGCTCCTCCAGAGTTATCATGGACCTCTTGGCTGCTTCTCTGATGAATGCTCTCCTTGCCCGGCCGGTCAGTTTAGGTGGACGGCCATGTCTTGGTAGGTTTGCAGTTGTGCCATACTCTTTCCATTTTCCGATGATGGATTGAACAGAGCTCCGTGAGATGTTCAAAACTTGGGATATTTTTTTTTATAACCTAACCCTGCTTTAAACTTCCCCAAAACTTTATCCCTGACCTGTCTGGTGTGTTCCTTGGCCTTCATGATGCTGTTTGTTCACTAAGGTTCTCTAACAAACCTCTGAGGGCTTCACAGAACAGCTGTATTTATGCTGAGATTAATTTACACACAGGTGGACTCTACTTACATATTAGGTGACTTCTGAAGGCAATTGGTTCCACTAGATTTTAGTTAGGGGTATCAGAGTAAAGGGGGGTAAATACAAATGCACCCCCTCACTATTCACATATTCATTTGTAAAAAAATTTGGAAAACCATTTATAATGTTCCTTCCACTTCACAATTATGTGCCACTTTGTGTTGGTCCATCACATAAAATCCTAATAAAACACATTTATGTTTTTGGTTGCAACATGACAAAATGTGGAGAATTTCAGGGGGTATGAATACTTTTTCAAGGCAATGTAGCGCAGTAGAATAAATAAGTAACCAATTGCCAGGGCTGGGCTCAGCCCTTCCTTCTCTGAGCTGGCCGCTCAGCTGTCGGCTAATTGCCAGCTCCCATCTCTCTCCACAGTGACTCACCTGTTGATGATATCCTGCTCGTCAGTTCTGCCTACTTAAGCCGCCCAGTCCAGATGATCTCTTCCTTCGCCTTGGTCACATCTCTAGGGACGCTCTCCTGTGTTCCTGTTAAAGACTTGCTTGGCTGACATTTCTACTGGCTCCAGATCCTGCTTGCTGTTCTACTATGCTGTTCTCTGGCTCCCTGACGTTTTGGCTTTTCTGACTATCCGTTCCGGTTCCTGAACTCTGGCTATGTTTTGGACTACGTTTACTCTGTTTACCTTTTTATTGTTATTATTATTAAACAAGTGTGATTTAACTGTACTTCTGTCTGATTCATGGTTTCTGACACCAATGTGATGAAGTAACAATCCATTCAATCGCTGTGCAGTTCAGTACCTATGTGAGCAGTGGCTTTCGCTTTTCCAGCCCACGCCCCCTGCACACGGGCTCTCCGCCTCTTGTCATCCATTCTACTGAGCTATGCAAGCAATCACCGGCTCCAAGATTTCTGCAAACATAAAACAAACCCGGGTAATCATCCCTCATACTGCCACAGGGAAAAAAGACAATATTTAGTAATAAATAACTATAGTAATAACCTATTTACTGATAGAGCATGTGGAAGAAAAAAACTTCAATAAAGTTCTCGATGTGCAGCAGAAAATCAGACCACATGCCGGTTTCTGCAGATTTTGGCTAATATAATTCCCATTCCAACACAATGCAGCTACACCCAGCAGTGGATTTCCCCTTAATACTTATGGGAAACTAAGGCTGGATTCACACATGTTGTTCTGTTTCAACATACCTTTTCTAGACCCAGTCTGTCCGGACTGTATGGTCACCTGCTGACTTGGCGCCGTCCACAGGCAGCTTAACTCTTCATTAAGACACAGACGTTCAATTCAATGCAATTTTACTTAAAGTGGGGTTCCACCCAAAAAAACAAACATATCTAAAAAATTCTAAAAAAAACAACAAAAAAACATTTGGATATTTTTTTTTTTTTTTACTTACCTCTAAATGCCTGTTGCTAGGTGGTCCCTCGTAATCTGCCCCTTCGTCTGCCTGGGCTGATGACATCACTTCCCCCTGGCACAGGAAGGGCTCGGCTCTTCTCCCTCCCTCCTGTCAATCATCTGGGACCCATTGCAGGTCCCAGGTGATTGAGCGGCCAATCACGGCGCTCGGCGCCGCTCGCGCATGCGCAGTGGGTGCCAGGCTGTGAAGCCACAGCCCGGCGCCCACAGTTGAAATGCCGGCGCCGACGAGCGGAGGGGGGGGGACGAGCGGGGCTTCGATCCCCCGCACCGCTGGACCCAGGGACAGGTGAGTGTCCAATTAAAAGTCAGCAGCTGCAGTATATGTAGCTGCTGACTTTTTTTTTTTTTTTAATGGCCCCCCTGGGTGGAACTCCTCTTTAAGGTGATTGCAGTACAGAGGATGTTTTTCCAGTCTTATGAAGTATAATAAGACAATGACTTCCCCAAGCCATGCCTTTGTGAACAGCTAACACTGACTGAAGAAAAATGGAAGAACTGGGGAGGGTCTAGCCAAGACTAAACTAACTATAACTAAACAGGAGGGGAGGACAGAGGAAGATACCAAAGACAGATTAGTAAACAAGCTGCAGTGGCCCAAAACTGCCACTAGGTGTCAGTATACTGAAAAAAAAAAAAATGATAACCTCATGCAGGTTCAATAAAATACACAAATATGAAATAACCTTATAGTAATAATGTAGTAATAATGAGATTCTAGTACAGTTTGTCTTCCTTCTTCCCTGTTGGTTTTGCTAGCTAGGTAGCCATTCTCTGCTTACAGTTAGTTCCCAATCAGGGTAAGAGAGATACGGTAATCGAGAACACCGATCATACCTTGTACACTCTCCAATTTGTGTTTGTTTTATATTGTTTCAATTGTGCGATAAGCAATTTGACAATGCTGCACAGTAACACCCTATATGTCAACTATGTTGGACTTTATTATCTTAAAATTTAATAAAAATTTAAAGTTTAAAAAAGAATTATAAAAGACATAAATATATAAGAACGTGGGACAGAACACATCTTACATTTCAAATGTGCTTGCATTGTTTGTTTTTTTTTAACCACTTCACCTCCGGAAGATTTACACCCCCCACCTTCCTGACCAGGCCATTTGCGACACGGCACTGCTTTATTTTAACTGACAATTACACGGTCGTGCGACGCTGTACACAAATAACATTTAGGTAATTTTTTTCCCCACAGAGCTTTCTTTTGGTGGTATTTGATCACCTCTGAGGTTTTTATTTTTTGCGCTATATATAAAAAAAAAAAAATGTTTTGAAAAGAAAACAACATTTTTTACTTTGTGCTAGAATACATATCCAATAACAAAATATGTAAACCCGCATCCAATTCGCAACAGTGTGAACCCGGCCTCAAAGTCCAGACCTAAATCCAATGGAGAATCTGTGGCAAGACTTGAAAATTCAACACATTAAAAATTCAAAGTTTACAGACGCTCTCCATCCAATCTGACAGAGCTTGAGATATTTTTGCACAGAAGAATGGGCAAAAATGTCCCTCCCCAGATGTGCAAAGCTGGTAGAGACTAAGAATGAGCTCCGGCGTGTTCGCACACCCCACGTGCAGAGCCCGCCAGGAAGTCGGTACTGCTCTGCGCTAATCACAGGCAGTGAGACATTTCCCGATGGGCGGCTGCAGAGATCGGGACAATGTCTCACTGCCTGTGATTAGCGCAGAGCCGTGCCGACTTCCTGGCGGGCTCTGTACGTGGGGTGTGCGAGCACGCCGGAGCTCATCCTGCAAAGTATTGACTCTGGGGGGCGCCATACAAATGTACCCCACACTTTTCACATATTTATTTGTAAAAAAAATTTGGAAAACCATTTATCATTTTCCTTCCACTTCACAATTAAGTGCCACTTTGTGTTGGTCTATCACATAAAATCCCAATAAAATACATTTACATTTTTTGGTTGTAACATGACAAAATGTGGAAAATGTCAAGGGGTATGAATACTTTTTCAAGGCACTGTATACACCTATTATACAATGTTATGATCAGATCAGTACTGTATACCTACTATATATTTACTAAAGGCAAATCCACTGTACACTTGGAAGTGCAGTCGCTGTAGATCTGAGGGGGACATGCAAGGAAAAAAAAACAAACAAAAAAAAAAACCCAGCATGTTTGCTTATACGTGATTGGATGATAAAATCAGCAGAGCTTCCCCTCAGATCTTCCAAGTGAACTTGTAGTACAAAGTGGATTTGCCTTTAGTAAATAAACACCAATGCCAGTAATGTATATCTACTATACAATACCCTGAATGCAGGCTCCTGATTGGTTCCCATGTCTCTGACTTTGTTACATTCCTGTATTATGTGAACATTTCTTGTTCCACTAAAAATAACCTTCATGACAAATACAAAAATATCAACTAGGAAATGATCCCCTGAATTACACACAGAGAACCATTCCCTGTGTTAGTTACCTGTCACTCCATGCTGCTTCCTCTTCCTGTGTTACACAAAATCCTTTCCCCAGCTAAGCTAGAAGAAAAGGTTCCTACCCTCTAACAGTCCTATCATGTCTGCTGATGGTTTTGCTGCTGTAATACATGAAAAGATGTAAAATGACTGGAGAACAACGAGGAGATATCAGGGCCCAGTCTGCTCATTATTCACTGAAATTGTGTGTGTGTGTGTGTGTGTGTGTGTGTGTGTGTATATATATATACACACACACACTAGTACTTGTATAATCCTTTCATGCCTAAGCCCATTTCTGACATTTGTTGCTTACAAGTTAAAATCCTTATTCCTTGCTAGAAAATTACATTATATATCTATATCTATATATATATAAATAATCAGGGCTTTTTTTCAGGGGGAACGTGGTGGAAATCAGTTCCACCACCTCTGGCTCAGACCCTTGGGGGGGGGGGGGGGGGGGGGAGGGGCCTGCTGACCACAATCACTTGTAAACACAGAAGTCCGGTTTCTGTGTTTACAAGCGACAGCCCTGCACTCTGTATGTAAAGCAATCTTGGTATTTAATGCCCCTTTAGGACCCTCCTACTGTTCGTGAAATATGACTGACCACAACCACTCTTTGATGTGATTTGGAGGGTGTGGGTGGATAGATTTTGGGGGGTCGTGGTTGAGTTCCAGCACCTATTGTTTGAGAAAAAAAGCCCTGTATATAATTAGATAGATAGATTCTTTTTTTTTTTAAATACAGTGGAAAAAATAAGATCTCTTTTACTGCTGTCACAAGGAATGTAAACATCCCTTGTGACAGTATTAGGCAGTGACAGGTACTCTTTATGGAGGGATCTGGGGTCTAAAAGGACCCTAAATCTATCCTCTGCACTTAAAAGTATTCACAGCGCCAAAAACGGCGATTCTGACTTTTTTTTTTTTAAATCAGTGCCATTGGCAGCTGAGTAAACCGACCGTCGCTTCCGGGATTTTAGATCGGAGCCGAATGCAGCTTTGTTCGGGTCTTGGCCTAGCTGGCTGGGTGCTTGGGTCTCCCGATAGAGACAGGAGGTCCGGGAAGAGCCGTCCCCTCCCACTCTTAGCCACATCGGTCCTTAAAGAGGAGGGCCCATTAAAAAAAAAAAATTAAAAGTCAGCAGCTACAAATACTGCAGCTGCTGACTTTTAATTGGACACTTACCTGTCCCAGGGTCCAGCGATGCGGGGAATCGAAGCCCCGCTCGTCCCCCCCCTCCTTTCGGCGGCGCCGGCATTGCAACTGTGGGCGCCGGGCTGTGGCTTCACAGCCGGGCACACACTGCGCTTGAGCGAGCGGCGCCGTGATTGGCAGCTCAGTCACCTGGGACCTGTAATGGGTCCCAGGTGATTGACAGGAGGGAGGGAGCAGAGCCGAGTCCTTCCTGTGCCGAGGGGGAAGTGATGTCACCAGCCCAGGCACTGAAAGAGGCAGACTACGAGGGACCCCCTAGCAACAGGCATTTAGAGGTGAGTTTAAAAAAAAAATTCCAAATGTTTTTTTTTTTTTATTGGGAATTTTTATTTTTTATTTTTTGGGTGGAACACCACTTTAAAGAGCTGATTGCAGTAGTAGAATCCCCATGCCAGCAGTCCCATTGTTTTCTATTAGGATGCAATGGATGAATGGACACAGTCGCTGCTCCCAGTATGACATCCGTGCAAGTGCACGTCCCCAAACTCACCCAGGATGTGTTCAGGGCCCTGCACCCACATCACATCTATACAAGCTTGTTGGCAACCCCATTCTAAAGCCAGCCATAGGTGGAGCTATGGAAAGGAAATCACTCACAGTCAGTGTTGCTGGGGGAATCTCTCCTGCAAAGCCATTGTGTTCTCCTGGTGGAAAGGTGGGGGGAGCCGTCCCCACCGGTAGAACACAATGAGGATAGGCGTGCGCAGGGGGTTTGCCAGGTGTGCCTGGGCACACCCTAATTACTCTGTGCGGTGCCGATTCCCCCCTACTGCCTGGGCTTCCCTACTTTCCTTTCCTCTCCCCCCGGCTGCTGCCGGGGGATGTTTTCAGGATGGAGAGTGGGGGAAGGGTCTAATCAATAGGTCATTTACCGTCCTCTTACTTTTCTAAATGAACACACTCACTGTGTTCAATCACAACCGAATAATAATAAACAGTGTTTCCTATGCTTCAGTTTTGGAATGAACAGGAAGCCGCTCAGCACAGAGCCCTTCCCATTCATTCATTGTCCAGTGCAGCTGAGGCATGTGTGTTTGAGCTTTCGGGTGCACACCCTAATGCAATGGGCTGCGCACACCTATGACAGTGAGCAATAATTGCATGTAAACTCTTAACAGCCTGGTTGTACCCAAGCTGATCGATCGACTTGGGTACATTCAGCCTGCCCATATATGGTTTGAATCCTGACCGGTCCCTGCTGAACCGACCAATGGCTATGCTCGGCTTAAATCTATGGCCACTAATGTGGAGCTGGCCCCTCATAACTACCATGAGAACCTCCACGCTTCTAGGAAGGTTTTCTACAAGAATGTTGAGTGTGTGTAGAAATTGGTTCCCATTCAGCCAGAATTATCGTGAAGTTAGGTATTGGATGTTGGATAAGAAGACCTGGCTTGCAGTTGGTGTTCCAGTTCATCTCAAAGGTGTTCAGTAGGGATAAGTTGGGGGCTCTGTTCAGAACACTCAAGTACATACCTCCCAACTTTTTGAGATGGGAATGAGGGACATCTATCAGCAAAAGTATGTAGGCAAAGGACACGCCCCCTTACAGGAGAATACTACAAAAAAAAAAAAAGATTAGTTAAACCCACAAGTGTTATTTTTACCACTACTATTCCTTTATACTGACTTTTGGAATTTACAAACGCACTAATTTAGGAATCGGATGAAAGGTTTAGCACCGGCAAACACTTTTTGAAAGATAAAAAGTGCATTTTATATACAACTATATAGATCAGACCACAATGAGGGACAAATGAGGAAGAATGAGGGACAGAGGGACTTTGTTTTAAATCAGGGACAGTCCCTTGAAATCCGGACCAGTTGGGAGGTATGCAAGTCCCTCAACTCCAAACTGATCAAACCATGCCTTATGTAGCTGGCTTGGTGCACAGGGGCACAGTCACACTAGAAGGGGAAAGGGCCTTCCTCAAACATCGGAAGTCAATAATTTGGAGGGCTATATTTATGGATTTAGCCACATAGGGAAAATAATGCAGCAGAAGGGGCAGTTTAGAGCAAGCTGACCTGAAGCCTCCTGAGGTCTTAAGCCTCGTACACACGATCAGATTGTTGGCCAACAAAGCGTCAGACTTTTGTCCGAAAGGCGTGTGGCGGGAACCTGTCTTGCATACAAACGGTACACAATTGTCAGCCAACAAACACGAACGTAGTGATGTACTACGTGGAATTTCCACCCTTTGGGCACCTTCTGCTAATGTCGTGTTTGGTGAGCATTGATTCAGAGCACATGTGTTTGTACTTTTAACTTTTGTATGATGGACTTCTGTACAGACGATAGGAAAATCTGACAACAGACCGTTGTCTGTCGAAAATTTACTAGCCTGCCATCCAATATTTGTTGGCGGAAAGTTGGACAACAATTGTCTGATGGAGCGTACTAATGGTTGGATTTTAGGCCAACACTCTGTCATCACATAATTCCCTGCCGAAAATCCGATCGTGTGTATGAGGACTTAGGCTGGGTTCACATATACAGGGGAGGGCTGGCAGCCTTAGGCCTGGGGGGCAAGTCCAGTCAAGTGGCCCATTGAACCACCGAATCAGCTCACCATCCATCTACACCACATTCCCTGTACAGAGAGAGAGAGAGAGAGAGAGAGAGAGAGGGGGGGAGACTGCCCCATATTGCCCCAGAGAGAGAGAGAGACCGATTGACACTGCCTGCACAGAGAGAGAGACCGATTGACACTGCCTGCACAGAGAGAGAGACCGATTGACACTGCCTGCACAGAGAGAGAGACCGATTGACACTGCCTGCACAGAGAGAGAGACCGATTGACACTGCCTGCACAGAGAGAGAGACCAATTGGCACTGCCTGCACAGACAGAGAGACTGCTCCACATTGCCCGCAGTGCGAAGGGGTCACTCTCTGTGGGGGCAGTGTGAAGGGGTCACTCTCTGTGGGGGCAGTGCGAAGGGGTCACTCTCTGTGGGGGCAGTGCGAAGGGGTCACTCTCTGTGGGGGCAGTGCGAAGGGGTCACTCTCTGTGGGGGCAGTGTGAAGGGGTCAAGCTCTGTGGGGGCAGTGTGAAGGGGTCAAGCTCTGTGGGGGCAGTGTGAAGGGGTCACTCTCTGTGGGGGCAGTGCGAAGGGGTCACTCTCTGTGGGGGCAGTGCGAAGGGGTCACTCTCTGTGGGGGCAGTGCGAAGGGGTCACTCTCTATGGGGGCAGTGCGAAGGGGTCAAGCTCTGTGGGGGCAGTGTGAAGGGGTCAAGCTCTGTGGGGGCAGTGTGAAGGGGTCACTCTCTGTGTGGGCAGTGCGAAGGGGCAGTGCGAAGGGGTCACTCTCTGTGGGGGCAGTGTGAAGGGGTCAAGCTCTGTGGGGGCAGTGTGAAGGGGTCACTCTTTGTGGGGGCAGTGTGAAGGGGTCACTCTTTGTGGGGGCAGTGTGAAGGGGTCACTCTCTGTGTGGGCAGTGCGAAGGGGTCACTCTCTGTGGGGGCAGTGCGAAGGGGTCACTCTTTGTGGGGGCAGTGTGAAGGGGTCACTCTCTGTGTGGGCAGTGCGAAGGGGTCACTCTCTGTGGGGGCAGTGCGAAGGGGTCACTCTCTGTGGGGGCAGTGCGAAGGGGTCACTCTCTGTGGGGGCAGTGCGATGGGGTCCCTCTCTGTGGGGGCAGTGCGAAGGGGTCCCTCTCTGTGGGGGCAGTGCGAAGGGGTCCCTCTCTGTGGGGGCAGTGCGATGGGGTCACTCTCTGTGGGGGCAGTGCGAAGGGGTCACTCTCTGTGGGGGCAGTGCGAAGGGGTCACTCTCTGTGGGGGCAGTGCGATGGGGTCACTCTCTGTGGGGGCAGTGCGATGGGGTCACTCTCTGTGGGGGCAGTGCGAAGGGGTCACTCTCTGTGGGGGCAGTGCGAAGGGGTCACTCTCTGTGGGGGCAGTGCGAAGGGGTCACTCTCTGTGGGGGCAGTGCGAAGGGGTCACTCTCTGTGGGGGCAGTGCGAAGGGGTCACTCTCTGTGGGGGCAGTGCGAAGGGGTCACTCTCTATGGGGGCAGTGCGAAGGGGTCACTCTCTATGGGGGCAGTGCGAAGGGGTCAAGCTCTGTGGGGGCAGTGTGAAGGGGTCAAGCTCTGTGGGGGCAGTGTGAAGGGGTCACTCTCTGTGTGGGCAGTGCGAAGGGGCAGTGCGAAGGGGTCACTCTCTGTGGGGGCAGTGTGAAGGGGTCAAGCTCTGTGGGGGCAGTGTGAAGGGGTCAAGCTCTGTGGGGGCAGTGTGAAGGGGTCACTCTTTGTGGGGGCAGTGTGAAGGGGTCACTCTTTGTGGGGGCAGTGTGAAGGGGTCACTCTCTGTGTGGGCAGTGCGAAGGGGTCACTCTCTGTGGGGGCAGTGCGAAGGGGTCACTCTTTGTGGGGGCAGTGTGAAGGGGTCACTCTCTGTGTGGGCAGTGCGAAGGGGTCACTCTCTGTGGGGGCAGTGCGAAGGGGTCACTCTCTGTGGGGGCAGTGCGAAGGGGTCACTCTCTGTGGGGGCAGTGCGAAGGGGTCCCTCTCTGTGGGGGCAGTGCGAAGGGGTCCCTCTCTGTGGGGGCAGTGCGATGGGGTCACTCTCTGTGGGGGCAGTGCGAAGGGGTCACTCTCTGTGGGGGCAGTGCGAAGGGGTCACTCTCTGTGGGGGCAGTGCGATGGGGTCACTCTCTGTGGGGGCAGTGCGATGGGGTCACTCTCTGTGGGGGCAGTGCGAAGGGGTCACTCTCTGTGGGGGCAGTGCGATGGGGTCACTCTCTGTGGGGGCAGTGCGATGGGGTCACTCTCTGTGGGGGCAGTGCGAAGGGGTCCCTCTCTGTGGGGGCAGTGCGAAGGGGTCACTCTCTGTGGGGGCAGTGCGATGGGGTCACTCTCTGTGGGGGCAGTGCGATGGGGTCACTCTCTGTGGGGGCAGTGCGATGGGGTCACTCTCTGTGGGGGCAGTGCGAAGGGGTCACTCTCTGTGGGGGCAGTGCGAAGGGGTCACTCTCTGTGGGGGCAGTGCGAAGGGGTCCCTCTCTGTGGGGGCAGTGCGAAGGGGTCCCTCTCTGTGGGGGCAGTGCGAAGGGGTCACTCTCTGTGGGGGCAGTGCGAAGGGGTCACTCTCTGTGGGGGCAGTGCGATGGGGTCACTCTCTGTGGGGGCAGTGCGATGGGGTCACTCTCTGTGGGGGCAGTGCGATGGGGTCACTCTCTGTGGGGGCAGTGCGAAGGGGTCACTCTCTGTGGGGGCAGTGCGAAGGGGTCACTCTCTGTGGGGGCAGTGCGAAGGGGTCCCTCTCTGTGGGGGCAGTGCGAAGGGGTCACTCTCTGTGGGGGCAGTGCGAAGGGGTCCCTCTCTGTGGGGGCAGTGCGAAGGGGTCACTCTCTGTGGGGGCAGTGCGAAGGGGTCCCTCTCTGTGGGGGCAGTGCGAAGGGGTCACTCTCTGTGGGGGCAGTGCGAAGGGGTCCCTCTCTGTGGGGGCAGTGCGATGGGGTCACTCTCTGTGGGGGCAGTGCGAAGGGGTCACTCTCTGTGGGGGCAGTGCGATGGGGTCACTCTCTGTGGGGGCAGTGCGATGGGGTCACTCTCTGTGGGGGCAGTGCGATGGGGTCACTCTCTGTGGGGGCAGTGCGAAGGGGTCACTCTCTGTGGGGGCAGTGCGAAGGGGTCACTCTCTGTGGGGGCAGTGCGAAGGGGTCCCTCTCTGTGGGGGCAGTGCGAAGGGGTCCCTCTCTGTGGGGGCAGTGCGAAGGGGTCACTCTCTGTGGGGGCAGTGCGAAGGGGTCACTCTCTGTGGGGGCAGTGCGAAGGGGTCCCTCTCTGTGGGGGCAGTGCGAAGGGGTCCCTCTCTGTGGGGGCAGTGCAAAGGGGTCACTCTCTGTGGGGGCAGTGCGAAGGGGTCCCTCTCTGTGGGGGCAGTGCGAAGGGGTCACTCTCTGTGGGGGCAGTGCGAAGGGGTCCCTCTCTGTGGGGGCAGTGCGAAGGGGTCACTCTCTGTGGGGGCAGTGCGAAGGGGTCACTCTCTGTGGGGGCAGTGCGATGGGGTCACTCTCTGTGGGGGCAGTGCGATGGGGTCACTCTCTGTGGGGGTAAAAGTTTCCCAGCCATCAGAATACAGTGATCACTGCTGCCAGCTATAGCAGCCAGCAGTGATTTCCAAAAAAAAAAAAAAAAGAAAGACATGCTGGCTGTACTGAAGTCAGTTAATAGACTGAATTCTGTACAACCAGTCTGCACATAGATAGATCAAAATTCTGTTGGTTCAGCAGAAAATGAACTCTGTCTATGGTGGCTTAAGTTCACCAGACTTTGGGTTTAATATCATCCTCAAATCTTCTGAAAGGGGTGCTCCACTTAGGTGTAGAAATTCACTTTGAACTCCACCTTATTTCCAGAACTCTTTAGGTATTAGATGTGCAAACAATAAGGTGAGAGGAGAGCGCATAGAATACCTACAGAGGGTAATGGAAATAAGGTGGAGTTCAAAGTGAACCGTGTCATTACCTGCATGGACTGGCATTTAGGGGGTTAAAACAGGCAGGGATGAAATGTGATATCACCTCCTCTGTCTGTCACTTTTCAGAGGAATGGCAGTGCCTGCTGCAAGTGAATACAAGCCTTTGGGCTCACACTGGTGTACTGACAGTTTTCTATAGCCACAGTCCCTCAGACTTCTTTTAGGTTGCACATTTTTGCAGAATTTTCTGGAAGTGCACCAAAGATGCAGCATTCAGGACGTTTTGTACACTTTCAGAACATGCAGTAAAAATGTGCAGCCTCTATGGGACCAGGGGCAACATGCAGGAAGACTGCCAGTATACCAACACTGCAGACAACCTGCAGCATGCCAGTGTGAGCCCACATCAGCACACCTAGGGCAAGCAAAGTAGTGTGGCTTCTAGAAAAAAAAAAAACCTCTTTGGCTGCAGAGAGGAGGGGAGGGAGGAGGAGTTCACTTACTT
The DNA here is from genome assembly GCA_037952835.1 of Lithobates septentrionalis. Classification (NCBI taxonomy): domain Eukaryota; kingdom Metazoa; phylum Chordata; class Amphibia; order Anura; family Ranidae; genus Lithobates; species Lithobates septentrionalis. The sequence goes on along the minus strand of JBBDGP010004383.1, from coordinate 128,948 downwards.
GGACGGTCCCAGCATTCGAGCAGACTGCTAAGATTTAACTTTCCCGCCCACACATCTTCTTCACAGACAGCACACGGGCTGCCCGGAGTGTGGGCGGGGAAACAAAGAGCAGGTCCAGCCTCTGCCAGCTATTAGTGTGGAGGAGGGAGGGGCTGGGCGGGGCTGGGCGGGGCTGGGCTGTGCTCTGCAACACACTGTCAGCCCTGAGACATCGCTGGCTCACAGTAGTGAATGGAGATGCCGCACTCGGCCAGCTCACAAACTGCGCATGTGCGGTTTTGAGCTGGCGACACAGCAGCCTTTATAGAGCATATGAGAGCAGCCCAGGGGGCAATTGCATCTCTGCCCCCCGGCCCAGCCCGCCCCTGCACATATATGCGAATTGGATGCAGTTTTACACCGCAAAAATCCTGATTTCTTCCTCGTCCATTGATGAGCACAGGAAGTCTTTAACCCTCAAGACATCCAAAAGCAGTCCAACAAAGGGGTGGGCAGCACAACATACAATTGCCCAAAGCCAGCATCAAATGAGGCCAAAACATCCATCAACACCAAGAAGAAGTCACAGTAGTACAGTATGTCTTGACAGCATAGAATAGAACCTTGTCCTTGAGACCACGGGCTTGGATGATGACCTGCCTAAGCCACTTAAAGTGGAGTTTCACCCACTTTTACAACTCTTCAGCATCCCTCACTAAACTGTGCACTGTAAACAAATTGGATATTTTATTTTTTTTCTCAGCACCTACTGTATATCTGCTGTATTCATTTTTCACTTCCTCCTCCCTGGCCGCGGCCCATCGCATCATTTCCTGTTTGCAATGCCTTCTGGGAAGGGGCGGCAACTTCCTCTGAAACTGCCCTTGCTATGGAAACCTGACTTGAAACCTATTACACTGCTTGTGCTGCACTGAGCATGTGCGAGATCTGCAAGGATGAGATCCAGGAAGAAATACAGTCTGGCTTCAGATGCCCACACTTAAGATGGCCACGGCCTGCTGTAAGTTTATAAAATAACTAACTACTGCTATAAACTAACAAAACAGACCTTGGTTTACAGACTAACTTTACTAGAATACATTAAGCTTGTGTATTATAGGGGTATTTTTATTTAAAAATTATAATTTCGGCCGGAACACCACTTTAAAGATAGTGAAACAAAAAGCCAATGCATCTTTTCAGATCCATATGGGATTACAAAAAGCTAGCAAGTCTTCCTGGAAAAAAAGCCGTGGCTTAGAGACTCACAAAGCCCAAACCACACCTGGACGATGTTGAGAAATGCTCTTTCGGTGAAATGAAGCCAGTCACAGAGATAGAACAATTCCTGGTTGATGTTAAAGGAAAAAACTACTTTAGGTGAGAAGGAAGTCTTGGGCCTCACCACTAGCTTGTTCTTACGCAAAGCCATACAGGGTTCCTTGCAGGATAAGACTGCCAGTTCAGACACTCACCTCGCTGAGATGATGGCTACAAGAAAAACAAAATGCCTGCTGGTAAGAGTAAAGGATTGTTGCTAATGGGTTTAAACAGTGGTTCCTGAGGCACAGGGAGAACCGGATTCAGATCTCATGGAGTCAAAGAGAGTGGATGGTGGAAGCTACATGGGAAACACGCTGTACAAAGGTCTTAAAGTGGTTCTAAAAGGCTGAAGGGAGGGGCCGGGAACACCAGCAGGGGACCCGAGAAGAGGAGAATCAGGGCTGCTCTGTGCAAAACCATCACACAGAGCAGGTAAGTATGACACGTTATAAAAAAAATAATAATGTTTGCCTTTCATCTTACTTTAATCAAAGAGTGAGAGGCAAACAGCCTCTGAAACAGACTAGCAAGGGCAGAAAGCTGACCTTTTGATAGTGCTAAAAGACAAGTGCTGGTCCAGAAGCAGCTGCAAAAATGGGAGGATTGGACCCAAAGGGGAACTTAATTGAATTAAAGCCAGCAAAAACAAAGTGGGGTTGAAATCAATCCTTGGAACAGAAGATCCCGAGGATCTGGCAAAGTCTACAGAGCGTCCGATAGGAGTCTTACCAGATTGGTATACCACATTTGCCTGGGCATGTTTTGAGCAATGAAACTTACCAGAATTCCCTCCATATCGATCCCGTGAAGCAGATGAAAGAAGATTTAGCGATGAAAGCAAAGAACGGAGCCACCAGGGCATCCACTGATGATCCCTGTACTTTGAGACAAACATGTCCAGTTTGTTATTGTACCTGGGACGTCCACATCCAGTGTCCCACACCTGCAACACTATGGAACTCCATAGGGTTTAAGGATCAATCCCTGGCCCAGGCTCTGCCAGCTTAGGAAATCTGCCTGCCAATTATCTACAACTGTAATGTACATGACGGATATGGCAGGAACATGGCATTCTGCCTGGGAAAGGATCAGATCTACCACTCTTGCCATGGCAAGATGTCTGGTTTCTCCTGACTAATGTACGCTACTACCAAGGCATAGTCTAAAATGAATATGGATCAAATTACCCTCCATTAGGATGATCCAAAGCTGTAGCTATAACCAAATTGCCAGAAATTCCAGGATATTGATCAGGAGACAAGACTCTGATGATGACCAAGTTACTTATGCCAACACAGTGCCCAGGACTCCTTCCCAGCCTTACGTGTTGTAAGGATCCTCTAAAAGATGGGAAGGAAGGATTTTCTCGACTCAAAGCCAGATTCCTTAGCTACCAAGCTAGAGACAACCTGGTCCTTGGTGATAGATGAATCAGCCTGTCAGGGCACCATTGGCACCGAACCGGGGCGTCGGCGTACACCTATGCGCCGGCGCGCGCCGTTGCGCGCTGCTCAGCAAATACCTGCTGTTCCCGGGCATCGGCGCGGCGCTAGGGCGCGCGCGGGTTCGCGGCGCTTGGGCGCGCGCGCGTGTGCACGTGGGCGCGGACGGGCGTGCGCGCGTTAGCGCCGGTTTGGCGCCAAAGTGCATTTAAAAGCCCCTCTGTGCTGTGACACATTGCTGCTTCGTCTCAGCTTCGTGATTCTAGTATTAGTTATCTGATTGTTTGCTACCTATCTGACCCGGCTTGTTTGACCATCCGTCCTGCTCCAATCTGACCCGGCTTGTCTGACTACTCTTATGCTACCTACCTGATACCGTTGCCGAACTCTGCCTGCCTACTGACTCTGCCTCTGCCTGCTGTACTTGCCTGCCTTATATCCTAGCTGACCCGGATCGTCTGACTCTGCTTGTTCCTGTTGTCCTTGCTGTTGCACCTTCAGCTTCAGCTCCAGAGACCTCTGCACATTCAAGCGTTCCAGTCTGCTGCTTCCAGTCTCACCTGATCTGCAGTCCAGCCATCCCTGCGGGATCTCTCACCTCTTCTGCATCAGAGACTCAGCTCAACAGGCACTCCTACCCCACTGCGCTCAGGAGACCACTGTCCCCACTCCAGTGGCTCCTGAACCAGCGTTGTATGAGAGGTCTCCTCCTACAAGTCAGGCTCTCCTACCAGGTACCTAACACAGCCTGTCTAGAGACCAAATCGACTTGCCCCACAATGACAGAATTGTGTTGTAGAGGTGTGAAATAAAATTGGGCAAATGGAATTGCCTCAAAAAAGAGGCCTCCATCAGACCTACATCTCTCATGCAAAAGGGAGAGTCAAATAACTTCAGAATTGGAGAGTTTTAATCTGATACTGGCGAATTCAAAGTTTCTTGTGTGGAAGGAACACTCTGGCCCCAGCTGCGTCCAGAACAAAACCATATACTCGAACAATGAGTGGGTTTTCAATTTCTACAGGTTCAAATCAATCTGAATCACTGGTAGAGAGTGATAGGTGTCCCGGGGGCTGCACATCAAGTCAAAGCCTGCTGTGTGATTGTGGATGGCAGTCTGAGCCTGGACCCCCGCCAGGCCACACCCCCCCCCCCAACGCATTTCTTCACAGTAAGCTGTGAAAATGTGGTATAGACTCCCTCAAGAGCTGGTTCTGGCCAGCTCATTAGATTACTTTAAAAAAAGGCCTGGATTCTTCCCTAGGTGTACACAATATAACTGGATACTAACATTTATAGGTAAAGTTGATCCAGGGAATATCCGATTGCCTCTTGGGGAATCAGGAATTTTTTTTCCACTGCTGTAGCATATTGGAGAATGCTTTGCTGGGGTTTTTCGCCTTCCTCTGGATCAACTGTGGGTATAGGATTGTGTATATGGGATTGTATCATTTTTTTTTTTTTTATTGGTTGAACTAGATGGACTTGCATCTATTTTTCAACCTATGTAACTATTTCACTCCACCCACTGGAGCTTACTCATGGGAATAGCATCTAAATTGCTGTAATTCCTTGACAGTTATACAAAGGTTGTTTGAAAGAGAATGCCACTCTAGCACAGCAGGGCTATTACTGGAACCAGCACCTTGATGAATTACCGAGGTGCAGATCAGAGGCTGAAGAGCAGGATCATGCACTGGTAGTGCAGGGAACCCACAGCGAAGCATGGGAATCACTGATGCTATGAAAAGGAGGAGGATATGAAGGTAAGCATCACTGATGTCCATAGAAGCCAGAAAGGCTGCCTAGTGAAGGAAGGCAATGCCACAGTTGCTGAATTCCATGCAGAATTTCTGAACTTGCTTCTAGTAAACAAAACTGAACTTTAGAGCTACCACCAATTGCTCCATATGTTCAATAAGCAACTGCCGGAGTGCTCAGATCTCTTTTAAGGGATTTTGACTAATCAGACTTGTTTTTACTAAGTAAGATCACAGTCAAGACCCGGATTAGAGAACGGGGCTCTAGAATAGGGTTTACAACTACTTGTATGTTGGGTCCTTGAAGACTAGTGCATCCTCCACTGGTAGAGTAATGCCGCGTACACACGGTCGGACTTTTCAGCTACAAAAGTCCGACAGACTTTCGACGGACTTTTGGCGGACTTTCGACGGACTTGCGGCGGACTTTCTAACGAACAGACTTGCCTACACATGATCACACAAAAGTCCGTCGAATTCTTACGTGATGACGTACACCGGACTAAAATAAGGAAGTTCATAGCCAGTAGCCAATAGCTGCCCTAGCGTGGGTTTTTGTCCGTCGGACTAGCATACAGACGAGCGGATTTTTCGACCGGACTCGAGTCCGTCGGAAAGATTTGAAGCATGTTTCAAATCTAAAGTACGTCGGATTTGAGGCTAAAAAAGTCAGTTGAAAGTCCGGAGAAGCCCACACACGATCGGATTACCAGCCAGCTTTAGTCCGTCAGCGTCCGTTGGACTTTTGTAGACGAAAAGTCCGACCGTGTGTACGCGGCATAAGCATCTTAAGACAGATCCACAGTGGGAAAGGAGCACTTCTAAACATAATCCTCACCAAACACATACAAGGCTAATAAGCACTTGGGGGAGAAAATAACTTATACAGGTTGTCTGGATGCCTTACTAGGTTTCCGATCTTGATAATGACATAGCTGGAAAAGTGGACTGCATGGCATTAAGGTAATGAATAGGCTTAAGATAATTGACATGACCTCAGATACTCTTAATACCTGGCCAGTTGGTAGCAGGTGAGGGTCGAATGGCTGGAGGTGAGTAGTCATTGTTGGTGGGCAGCAGGAATGGATTGAAGATTAAAGCACCACGTGACCTCTGCAAGCAGAAGTAACAGAAAGATTTTTACTGCATGCTGTATAGCGGGAAATAAAGCGCATGGATGAAACCCAACTCGGTGGGGAAATAAAGCACATGGATGAAACCGAACTCGGTATATGATGTTGGCCTTCAGTCCCACAGCGTTAACCCCTTCTGTGACAAAACCAATGGGAACGAGCAATTAGGGCATCCAGGTAAATGGGGTAGCTCCCAGTGCTTCGCCCAACTGGCCAACTCACTAAAGGAGTCTTCAGAGACAGGGAAAGCGCTGGGGCAATGTCAGCAGGTCTGGCCCTGGAAATAGCTCAGCAGCTGACGTTTACCAGAATGAAGTCTGGAAAGAGCCTCATGCGGAACCTAGTACTTGAAGGTCACTTATAAGCTATCCCTTCAACATCCAGTCAAGCAGGCTCTGGACATGGTACTCCAGAAGTCAGTCTTATGCCACGTACACATGGGCGAACTTTTCGACCAGACTGGTCCGACGGTCTTTCCGATGGACTTTCGAACTAATGGACTTGCCTACACACGATCAACCAAAGTCGTTATGACGTATACGACCAGACTAAAATAAGGAAGTTCATAGCCAATAGCTGCCCTAGCGTTGGTTTTTGTCCGTCAGACTAGCATACAGACGAGCGGATTTTTCGACCGGACTCGAGTCCGTCAGAAAGATTTGAAACATGTTTTATTTCTAGGCCCGTCGGACTTTTGAGGAAAAAAAAGGTCCACTGGAGCCCACACACGATCAAATTGTCAGACGGAGTCCGGTCCGCCGGACCAAGTCTGCTGAAACGTCCGCTCGTGTGTACGCGGCATTAGGATGACCATGCTGCATGGCTTCAGTCCAAGAGACAAAGCTCTAGCAGTGATGTAGAGAAAAGTCCTAATTGAAGAAAAAAAATGGAAAAATAATGCTAACAAAATGTTTTCTTTAGCTCTGTTAAGTTAAAGTCTAAAACATCCATTCTCCTAGGAAACTAGCAAAAACAGCTGAGGAATGCTGGTATTAAGAGGTTATCCTGGGCGGGCCTGAGTTTTTTTTGTTTGTTTTGTTTTTAGGTATGTAGGTGACATATAACCCAAGGTTAAAGGCTTCCCATGTCCCTCAATAGACAAGAAGGAATTTTTTTTTTCTGACTTTTTTTTACATTCACCCGCATATATAAAGGGTAATTCCAGCTATAACGTTCAGTTAGAAGCTGGTGTGGTATTAAAATCAGATGCAAACTTACTTCCAACACTTTGGCCGTGTCTAAATGTGAGGCTTAGCCAAGAGATTTTGCCTTTCACTGGAAAGTGATTAAAACCTCAAATGTGACTCCAGGTGTGATGTTAGGCATAGTATACATTGGCTTCAAAGTGGGACACTTTGCACCCTCTTATGCCTGCAATGTGCCAGGGTGAATCGCTGAGTACAAATGAGCAGTATGCAAGATTTTTTAAATTGAGATTTTGGCCCCGTGTACTACTGATCCAAAATCAGGGCCAAATACCACATGAAGCCACTAATTGGCCACTTACACCTCCAGCACTGTGCATACATAAAGCAAACAAATATACAAAGTGAGAAAAAAATCACAACACACATGTTTTGCTCAATAAATTTTATTAGTATAAAAACCAACCTCTTCCCACCAGAATTTGTACAAACCACCCCATACTAAACATACATGTTTTCTGCCAAATTGTTTAACTTGGAGCATACATTCTGATATATGAATCATCTATATCAATGTTATTACACCCCTTTGAACAAACTCCCATATGTACCAGAATGCCAAACATGACTAAATGAGCATCTGCCATCCTCAGTTGAGCTGCAGGAGGAGGCGTCTAGTCTCAAAGTCATTGTTTGTCCTAGTTTTCCTCTTGTAACAGCTCCAAGCTTCTTTGGCCAACATCACATTGCCTAATATCAAGTGTATGTGTAGGCAAACAGTTTAATATACAGCTGAAAAAAAAACAAAAAACATACATGTGAACCGGTTTACTTGCCAAGAGATTTTTTTTTATTTCTGGTTTTCTAATCCAGACACCCCTGCTGAAAATTACAGCCAAGTCCCGACCAAAGAGTTTTCTTTGCTGTAGTCAAGACTGTATTTAAGGCCCCGTTCACACCTAAACCAGCCGCGGATCGCACAGCAACGCGGTCCGTCCCTGTTCTCTGTTTCAGGGCAGAGCCTTTGCCTGAATTCAGCCCTGAAACAGAGAGGCAAAGAGGCACAACGTTTCTATGCAGTGCGCTCCGCAGCCACCCCGGAGACATGGCTCCATAGAGAGATGGTCTCAATCTCCTGCTATGCGAATTGGATGCGGAGAAACCCACATCCAATTCGCATAGGTGTGAATCCAGCCTAAAGGAGGACTAAAAGGTCCAAAAAATAAGTCTTCAAAGGAGGATCAATCGGTCAATTATAAACAGGTTTATTAAAGTATATCTAGTAAAAATAGAACACGAAAAATTGCAAAAAACCTCCGACATAACAAAAACTTAAAAATGGCGACGTTGTCAAAACCAGACAAGAAAACAGCTGCAGGCACCCACACAAATCACACATCCACCGCACACTCATCCAATCCGATGGTTGGATCAAAGAGGCACTAGTGCAAGTGACTGCAGATCGAGTATAATGTGGTTTAACCACAGTTAGCCAGTCTATGACTTCAATAGTAGTACAGGGCCAGACGTGATGTGAAGTATATGAGGGATGGATGGATGGATGGCTGAGTCTGCTGAAACAGAGTCAATCAGTGGTGCATTTGCATAGCACAGCTGTAGCTTAAGGTAAAGGCTAAATGGAGTCTGCGCACCGATATACTATATGGTCGCCAACCAGCTAATCTGGCTGAGTAAAGCTGGACTGTAAGCGGGTGGACGGGTGCAAATAGGAGCGGTGTGCGTGCAATATCTTACTAGAAGGCTGGCTACATGTGGGAGAGTGGGTGTCCTATGGACAGTAAAACACAAAGTAAGTCACTGCGATCTCACCACTCCCCAGCCATGCTGAAGGCTCCTAATGCCTCATGGACAGAATCCACGTGGAGGAAGTCCACTCTTCGTTTGTGCCACTCCATATGTGCTATAGCACGGCATCATTACCCTGTGATGTCCATTCCTAGACCAGACCCTGCAGACTCCCTCACCCACGTTATCCATCCGTGGACCGACACTACACATCCTTTATTTCTCTGTACACTACTACTTAAGTCAACCCAGCTGTCCAGACGCATGTTTAACCATCAAAAGGTACTTCTGAAAGAGGAATTCGCTGAGCAGAGATGTTTACATTTCAAAATAGAACCCATTAAACCAAAAAACTTTATGGCATGCTTACCTCAGAGTTAAAATATCCCAAATCCACAGCACCGCTCCAGACCTGTGCCTCCCACTGTCTGCCGGCTCAGAAAGCCCGTCTCTACTCACCACTGAAAGGTACAGATGAATAAGAGCCGCACTTCAAGGCATTTTATTTGGCCATCCACAATCTACAGCTGCCTCCACGATGTCCCCATTTAAAGACCACCAACTCCTGACCACGTTTCACCACAAGTGGTTTGATCACCAGGATGATCAATTCAGGAATGGTGGCCTTTGGGTGGGGACATCATGGGTCCAGCTATAATATATATATATATATATATATATATATATATATATATATATATATATCTATAGATATAGATATATATATATTTTTTTTGGTCAAATAAAATGCCTGGAAGAGCAGAATTTGGGATGTGGCTCTCATTTACATATGGATTGCTTACGTTTGATTTTGCCCTCCGTAAGCCTTGAAAAGTCCACACTCCCCGCTGTCATCTTCGTGGCAGTGGGGGAGTATGGACATTCAACATCTTTCTTCTTCAGATGTAATTAAAAATGTGTATCAGCACAGATTGGTGCGGTGGATATGACACTTTTGTATATAATGCCACGTCCCGATAAATTAATTGTAATGGTCTTGTTTCTATTTTTGTAATAAATGTGTTTGTAACATATACCTGTGTTATGCCTATAAAGTCCATCATCCACAAATTTATTCTTCAAAAATCTTTCTTCTTCAGCCACTGATAATGTAATTCCCACACACGTGGCTGCAGTTACATTATCCCCAGCTCCTATTCTCAGCATTTTATAAACGCAGAGAGTGTACACTATACTGTACACGTGTACAAAAAAATCTGCTAGTAGAAAGTTAAAGGATATCTTTTTTTTTTTTTTCGGTGGAAGAAGAGATATACAATTTTCTTCTACTGAAAATCTAATTGCTATTTTTTCCAAACTTTAAATCAGTTTCTAAAAGTTCAAAAGCTGCAAAATATGCACCTGAGCGGAATTTTAAGCCAGACAGCCAGAATATGTCATCTTTGTCCATCCTGATTTACAGTCAGTCAGTAGGAGCCGTGTTTTGTCACCCCACTATCCACAACTATGGCGTACCAAGGACAAGTGGTAACACAATGTGGAATGGGGACCCCCATAACCTGTATTTTTATAAAATGAAATTTGAGTTTGACAAGGTGTCCAGTTTAGCTGCAATTACTGCTTATCAAAGGGGCTCATTTACTATAGGAGTACATTTTATCTCTAGCAAAGTTCACCTGTGTTCACATTGAACACCAGATTTGATTAATTAAAACAGAAACCATAGTCTACTTGAAATCTTTTAGCCCCATTTCACGCTGGAGGCGTTTTTCAGGCGATAGCGCCTGCATAGCGCCTGAAAAAAGCCTCAGCTGCAAACCCAGTGTGAAAGCCCGAATGCTTTCACACTGGGGCGCTGCGCTGGTAGGGCATCACAAAAAGTCCTGCCAGCAGCTTCTTTGCAGCGGTGTAGGAGCGGTGAATACACCTCTCCTCCACCGCTCCTGCCCATTGAAGTCAATGGGCAGCGCCGCTGAACCGCCGGCAAAGCACCGCTGCAGCGGGCGCTTTCAGTGTGAAAGGGCTCTTACCATTGTTAAAAAGGAGAAGCCCAGCCTCAGCTTATTCGGCTGGACTTCTCCTATGAATCACAGGAGTGCAATTCGTTTTGCACTCCTGTGAGCCGTTTTCAGCAGAGAACAGTCTGAAGTCTGCTCTCTGCTGACGTCACCAAGATCCGTCCAGGCACCGCATCATCCCGACTCGGGGAGTCTGGATCCGCCAGGTGCCTGGACTGATGGCCGTCTCAGCGGCAAGTTCAAGGGATAAATATATAGTCTGGAGCACTAACACTTTATTGGCTCCGTGTTCAGGATAATCGTTCTACATTTTTCACCTCTTCGTTCTAAAACACAACCTGCAGTTTGTCGAAAGTTATCTGCAAAGCCTCTTACACCTGTGCTGTGTATTGTATGAAAACCGTGCATACAGCAACTAGTTTGAACAAAGAATCAATCTCAGCACAGCCAATAGAAACGCCCGAGGATTGATACCCAGAGGCTGCCGAGTTGAAGAGGTTTGGGACATCACAGAGCTGGAGAGCTGGAGAGAAGGAGAGAATACTTCTGCTTTAAAGTGATAGTCAGCACTCCCATTACGATCTTTGATTAACATTCTCAGACTGGAATTGAAGGGTGCATTAAGGAACCTGCTGAAAGCTTTGCAAATACGTTGTAAAAGCACGCTGTACACTTTGCTCTTTCCCATACTGAAACCCTATATGAACAAGACTTAAAGGACCTCAAGGGATCTTGCTATATGAACCGCTCTGTATTTTAGATTTAGTGCTCCTCTCCTTTAAGGTGTAACTTCACTTTTGTTGAGAGAAAAAAAAAAAAAAAAAACATTCCCCTCTGCGTGATCGATGTACATTGCAAGAATGTTAAACTTAGTTGCAGATTCCTACCTTTTGTTATTCTGAAGAATTCCCGGTGTGTTTCTCTGTGTCCAGGTGAGAAAGTGAGTCTAGTAGGAAAGTTAGTCTAATGGGAGTGGTTTCATAATTATCAATCAGCTGCTGCACCTGCAGGGCACTAATGAAGAAACCTGCTGGGCCTGCATCCCTTTAAAAAGTGTTCCTATTGGGAGTATCTCACCAAAAATGACATTTTTGTTGCAGAGTATGCCTGGAATCTGACTTGGATTCTTAGTGCAGTCTTCTGGTAAAATCGGTGAGCCAATCACACAAGCAGGAAATGATGTTTCTGGAGACGTTCTGTACACATTCTGTACACAGAACACCTCCAGGTGACCATATTGCATTTTCAGAAAGTTACAGCAGCTGCAGATTGAAAAGGAAAGGTCATTTTTAATAACACCCAATTATAATATAGACTTGTGTCGCAATTGTAGAAGCTATATTATTTTTTCTTCATTTGATATTTTTTTCCCCCACGGACGTAGCGTTACCGTTTAACTCCAGGCTATAAAATGAACTGGGTCTAGCTTCCAGTTTTTTATTTATTTATTTTTTTTTTTTTCTTCAAGGTAATCCAAAAGCAAAGTCAACAAGAATATAAAAAAGGATAGAATATTTGAAGTGACCGATTCCCAAAATTGTTCATTTTAACCCTTTATGTTAAAAAGAGAAGTAGAGCCCCTAACGGGGAATGGATGGGACTTTGTGTGTGCTATACATATGGACATAAACAACAATTTATAATTAAAAAGAATATTTTATTTAGACACAAAACACATGAAAAAAAAAAAAGGTATATAATACATTTCTTCCATAAAGCGGAATACCACACTTTTTGTTTTTGTTTTGTGTCTAAATAAAATACTCTTTTTATTTATAAAAAAAGCAAAAAAAAACAAAAAGTGTGGCATTCTGCTGTATGGAAGAAATGTATTCTTATATACCTTTTTTCTTTCATGTGTTTTGTGTGTTTAAATAAAATATTCTTTTTAATTATAAATTGTTGTTGATGACTATATGTATAGCACTCAGAAAGTCCCATCCATTCCCCGTTAGGGTCTCTCCTTCTCCTTTCAAGAATATAAAAATCCTGATGAGTGTATACAACAGCAAGTAGAAAATTATCAGTAGATGTACAGTATTTTCAGTGGTGCTCGAGCGATTTGTGTACTATATTTAGGGACATGAAAACAAAATTCTGTATACTCTCACAGCGTCTGTTTTCCTGGGAAGAGTGCCTCTTGATGTTAAAGCAGACCATGCAGTAAAAACGCAAGGTCTGCTCAAATTTCCTGGGCCCATTCACACTAGGAACTGCATGTGAATCGCACAGGATCGTGCTTGCGTGTGCTTATTCATAGCCTATGAATAAGCACCCGCTGTAGCGGTGTGAAACGCGTCAGTAGTTTTACCCTTGCTGTATGGATTTATCGTATCAATAAAGAAATCGTTTTTCATTGGAGTGCGGCCATCCGGACCTTTTTGTTCAGTTCTTGCATATAGGCACTATGAGCGGGAGAGGGGGGGTGAGGTGCGCAGAAAATCTACGTTTTCTTCTTTACAGGCTACCTTTTCACATTTACCAATAGGAGATGATTTGTGAAGAGGGAAAAGGCCCAGACAGTGTAAACGGACATTTTATTTTACTGCAAGTTTTGATCTAAGGCGAGTCTGCCTAAGCGCTGCAGAGAAAACAGTAAAGCAGCAGCATTGCTGTAAACTAATTTCAAGCAAAGGATTTCACCAAGCAGAGGGCAAAATGTGATTTCTGTGGACTATTATTAAGCTTGATAAAAGTTATTCTGAACCGAATGTTTGTTTTAATTACAGGTAAAAATCACAGTCATGTTAACACTTCTGTTAAACTATCATGGTGGCCTCACATATATCGATATAACCATTTAAGATTTTTTTTTTTTTTTTTTAAACATAACAGAGGCAACATTTTGAAGAAGTAGTAGCAATTATCAGTTATAAATCCTAATCTGCATGAGCTTACATACAACTGGAAGGGAAATAAAGCAATATAGAGCTGAAATGCATAGTTAGCTGCGTTGAAGATAAACTACCTGAAAAACAGGATTTAGATATTCTAAAGCAAAAGATAGAAGCCAAGGAAGTAAAGAGGTTAGGGGCTAAATTTATAGGTTCTTCAAATGATCCCCCTATTCACACTGGAAGCCCTTTATATATTATGTGATTGGTAGAAGGCAAGGAGCGATCAGGTTATAGAAATACTTTGTTGGTAAAACTAGTTCCTAGTTTTTCTTGGCCCTCTTCAGAAATCGGGCCCGGAGTCCTTTGTTCATATTCATAGCCAGTTTAATTGCGAGGCAGGAGGGAAGCATGGACGCAGTGACCCAACCCTGAGGAAAGAGAGAATGAACGTCAGAAGGAAATTTTTCCGTTAAAATTATACGATTTACATTATCTCACAAAAGTGAGTACACCCCTCACATTTTTGTAAATATCTTATTCTATCTTTTCATGTGACAACACTGAAGAAATGACACTTTTCTACAATGTAAAGTAGTGAGTGTACAGCTTGTATAACGGTGTAAATTTTCTGTCCCCTCAAAATAACTCAACACACAGCCATTAATGTCTAAACCGCTGGCAGCAAAAGTGAGTACACCCCTAAGTGAAAATGTACAAATTGGGCCCAATTAGCCATTTTCCCTCCCCGGTGTCATGTTACTCGTTAGTGTTACAAGGTCTCAGGTGTGAATGGGGAGCAGGTGTGTTAAATTTGGTGTTATCGCTCTCACTCTCTCATACTGGTCACTGGAAGTTCAACATGGCACCTCATGGCAAAGAACTCTCTGAGGATCTGAAATAAAGAATTGTTGCTCTACATAAAGAAGTCCTAGGCTATAAGAAGATTGCTAAGACCCTGAAACTGAGCTGCAGCACAGTAGCCAAGACCATACAGCGGTATAACAGGACAGGTTCCACTCAGAACAGGCCTCGCCATGGTCCACCAAAGAAGTTGAGGTCACGTGCTCAGCGTCATATCCAGAGGTTGTCTTTGGGAAATAGACGTATGAGTGCTGCCAGCATTGCTGCAGAGGTTGAAGGGGTGGGGGGTCAGCCTGTCAGTGCTCAGACCATACACCGCACACTGCATCAAATTGGTCTGCATGGCTGTCGTCCCAGAAGAATGCCTCTTCTAAAGATGATGCACAAGAAAGCCTGCAAACAGTTTGCTGAAGACAAGCAGACTAAGGACATGGATTACTGGAACCATGTCCTGTGCTCTGATGACACCAAGATAAACTTATTTGGTTCAGATGGTGACAAGCGTGTGTGGCGAGAACCAGGTGAGGAGTACAAAGACAAGTGTGTCTTATCTACAGTCAAGCATGGTGGTGGGAGTGTCATGGTCTGGGGCTGCATGAGTGCTGCCGGCACTGGGGTGCTACAGATCATTGAGGGAACCATGAATGCCAACATATACTGAAGCAGAGCATGATCCTCTCCCTTCGGAGACTGCAGGGCAGTATTCCAACATGATAACGACCCCAAACACACCTCCAAGACTACCACTGCCTTGCTAAAGAAGCTGAGGGTAAAGGTGATGGACTGGCCAAGCATGTCTCCAGACCTAAACCCTATTGAGTGTCTGTGGGACATCCTCAAACAGAAGGTGGAGGAGCGCAAGGTCTCTAACATCCACCAGCTCTGTGATGTCATCATGGAGGAGGGGAAGAGGACTCCAGTGGCAACCTGTGAAGCTCTGGTGAACTCCATGCCCAAGAGGGTTAAGGCAGTGCTGGAAAATAATGGTGACCACACAAAATATTGACACTTTGGGCCCAATTTAGACATTTTCATATAGGGGTGTACTCACTTTTGTTGCCAGCAGTTTAGACATTAATGGCTGTGTGTTGAGTTATTTTGAGGGGACAACAAATTTACACTGTTATACAAGCTGTACACTCACTACTTTACATTGTAGCAAAGTATCATTTCTTCAGTGTTGTCACATGAAAAGATAGAATAAAATATTTACAAATATGTGAGGGGTGTACTCACTTTTGTGAGATACTGTATTTTCAAATAAAAATCTGTACACAGAGCGACAATATCCCCTCCAATCACCTGTACTCCAGAATACTACCAATATTCACTAAACTATTGATTTTTTGGGGTGAATGATCATATAAATATGGGGTGAATGATCATATAAATATCTTTAGAAAAAAAAAAAAGATTGAAGGGCTCATTCACATAAGGTTTGGGGGGCGGTGCAAAAACTTGCAGTTGAGCTGCGCTTTTAAACACCTCCCCCATATCCCTTAACCCATACACCTTTTAGCTGCAGAGGCAGCGGGGTGCAGACATGTCACGGCAACGATGCTTTGCTTCATGGCCACGGCAGAAAAGGTACTCCCCTGTCGCTTTAGGCATGCGTGGCGTCCATTAAACGCGACCAATTCAAGCGAATAGGGGGGGGGGGGGGGGGCTCTGCAAGTGCCTGGCAAGCGCATGCAATGCACGTGATTGCGACATGCTAATATGGTTATCAAGAGGTTAAAGCAGGCATGAAGAGGCGATACAACAACTCCTCACCACCTGTCCATTAGTGGATCAGAGACCAAATTTCGTGTGAATAAGCCCTAAAGCCCAAACTTTTTTAATTTCAAATAGAATAGGCATTGCTTGAAGCGGAGTTCCACCCAAAAATGGAACTTCCGCTTTAAGGGAGGTGACCCCCTGACATGCCACATTTGGCAAGTTATATTTTTCTGGGGGGGGGGGGGGGGTTTTGGGGCGGATAGGGTGTCAGCTCCCACTTCGTCCCGGCGCACCGCGGCGCCGGAAGGGAGATCCCCTCTCCCCCCTCCCTCTCGGCAATCATCTGGGACACGTCACAGGTCCCAGATGATTGCCCGGCAATTCACAGCGCACGGTGCGGCTTGCGCATGCGCAGTGGGTGCCTGGCTGTGAAGCCAAAGCCGGGTGCCCACACTTACAATGCCGGCGCCGCAGAGTGGAGGGGGAGACAAGCGAAGCGGGGCTTCACTCCCCCGCATCGCTGGACCCTGGGACAGGTAAGTGTCTGATTATTAAAAGTCAGCAGCTGCAGTATTTGTAGCTGCCGACTTTTAATTTTTTTTTTTTTAGCACAACTCCGCTTTAACCTTGTCAGATTTTTTTTGCCCATATGTCTTATCTAAAGATTTCCCTTCACTTCCTGTCCTTTGGACACAACAGGAAGTGAGAGTAAATATCTCCAAAGTGAGGGAAATTCCATCTTAATTGCTTTGAGGACAAGTGTTCCCAGGGGCGGTGGAGCCCTGCACAGTTGCAGTTTAATAGCAACAGCTGCTATGTGGGAAAGGAACCCTCCCACACTGTCACAGGGAGGAGGCTCTGGGGGTTGGAAATGGGTGCTTAGGAACAAGTTACATGTTACACCCTATATACAGGTGTACAGTCCTGTTGTAGTGGGCCCGGCCCTATCAGCTAAACAGGGGGGCCCAGGCACCTTTACAGTTCATTTTTGCAAAAAACAAAAAAACAAACAGGACTTTCTAAAGCCCTGTAGGAGCAAAAATCTCAGTATGATCAGATGTTTGGAGGCTAGAGGAGGGATCTGGGGTCTAATAGACCCCAGATCTCTCCATAAAGAGGACCTGTCATGGCTCATGCCATTACATGTTCAAAGCCGGGACAGGGGGAAGGGCTAGAGGTGGAGTAAATGGCAGGTCAAATGGGCCCCAAAAGGTAGGCTGTACAGGGCCCCATGATTTCTAAGAGCAGCCCTGGTAACATGTCACATGTTCCTAAAGGTGAACTTAGCCTTTAATAAAGCCAGTTCATACAACTTGAGGAAAAGAGGGTCCTCCGTTTTGCCAAAATGTTCCCCCATAATATTACGCAATTCATATACAGTAAGCACATGAAACAAAACAGTAACTGGCAAAGCATACAGTCCACATGAACTCACCATAAGGGCGTGGGCCAGGTAGCCGTTGGTTCTGGTCTGTAAGCCCACAGTGTTCAGGGCGGATCTGACGTAATTCTCAGGGCTGGGTTTGTCCCATGTTGGCTTGCGGATTTTGCTCAGTTTTGTTGCAACGAAGAAAGGTAGAACGCTCTGCAGAGAGGGACAGAGGGCACAGAATATAAATCTCCCTTATTTAGTGTCCCCTTCATACACGTATCGCTTTATGGAAATTCGAATGCTGACACTTATGTGGAGGGACTACCCCGTAAACCATAGCAAGTGCCCAAAACTAAAATTCCTCCTTTAGACTTTAGAGCATACCAAAGTGTTCGCCTGAAGTCTTCTTACAAAGCGAAGAACCTTGTTTGATATTTTAAATGTTGACGAGAGCCTTTCTTGTGCTACTGAGCTCTGTTGCCAAAGCAGTCCTGAACCATGTTGTATATACTTCCTAGACAGCACAGCAGAATGAGGCTTTGAAGTTGAAGTTTAACCTGCTTATATTTTTGCAATTCCTGGTTCTCCCCTTCCCCCCTCATTAAAAGTGGAACTTCAGTAATTATTTCATCTTTCCATCTATTAAATCTTCTGCCCTTGCTGTTGTTTTAACTTTGGATAGTAAAACATTTTTTTTTCTGCCAGTAAATACCTTATACAGCCCACTTCCTGTTTCTTGTCTGGTCATTAGCCTAGGCTTGTAACATCATGCACAGCTCTCTCTCTCCTGAGAGTTTTCCAGGAAGGGAGGGGGAGATGAGTCATAAGAGGGCCAATGAGAGCTGCAGAGCTGGAGGTGTGTGTCTGTGTAAATCCAAGAAGTGAACAGGCAGCAGCTTCAGCTGCCCACAGTCAAAACTGAGCCAGACTCAGTGGGGGGGAGATTACTGCGGCATATTTGGCAAGTACAGAATCACAGTATGTATGAAATAATATGCAAAGTGGTTGGAGGGAAGCTTCCGAATGGCAAAGATGTTTTTATTACAAATTATATGAGCAGACTGCAATTCCTCTTTAAGAAGCTAAACACTTTTTAAAATAAAACCTTTTCGTTTTCATTACATACCTTATTATAAAGTAGAAAACAAATTTAAAAGATGGATCTCAAACCACTGTTCATTTTTGGGGGGCAAAAAGGAAACCAATTCGTCTAGTATAGACGGGGTACCTCCACAACTTGGGTAAATATTTTCTTCTATCTTTTCATTCATTTCATATTCTATCTTTTCATTTCATCTTTTCAAAATTGGGAGAAGAAACGGGAAAAGGACAAGTAGTTTAAATGGAGGACCAAACCATGGTATTCATATGCCGTATTGACTTTATTAAAGCAAAAAATATATAAAGATAAAAAAAATACCCTCTAAGCACCTTATTATAAGCCTAGTACACACGATTCTAAAAAATTGTATGCAAAATGCCGCTTTCTAAGCGATCGTGCGATAATCTGATCGTTAGTATACAGCTTTCGAGAGCCGATCAAGACTATTCATCCAAAATTATCCGAAGGGGCAAACGAGAACATTTTTCTGGTATCGTACAATTTTCCTTAGGTACAGTTTTCATTCAAAAATACAATACATTTCCTATGAATTTGTATTCTGTCGTACCAGAAGTTTTGTAAAATAAAGCGGAGCTCCACCCAAAAGGGGAAGCCTTGCTTGTCTGCCTCCCCCCCCCCCTCCGCTGCCACATTTGGCACCTTTCAGGGAAAGGGGGGGGAGCGGGTACCTGGTTTTGACAGGTACCCACTCCCACTTCTGCTGCGGCAAACTCAGCCGGAAGCTTGGTCCCCCCCCCTCCTCCTTCCCCTGCCGCCGGGCCATTCACAAAGCAGGGCTTCACTGCCAGTTTCCCTTAGCCGAGATGGCAGTGGCAGCACCAGAGGCAATCGAAAAATCAGCTTGGATGAGGACACTGCGGGCTCCCAGGACAGGTAAGTGTCCTAATATTAAAAGTCAGCAGCCACAGTATTTGTAGCTGCTGACTTAATCTTTCCTGAAGGAGCCTGGAGCTCTGTTTTAAAGCAGAGTTCCACCCAAAAGTGGAACTTTCGCTTACACGCTCCCCCCCCCCCTCCGGTGCACCTTTCGAGGGGGGGGGGGGGGACCTGTGTTTGACAGGTCCCCTTCCCTATTTCCAGAGACAGGGATCTCCCGGAAGTTCAGCCCCCCTCCTCCTTACCCCTCCATGCCAATTAGAAAGCGCAGCGCACATGCACAGTAGGGAAAGGCTTTACTGCCGGGTTCCCTTACCAGGAATGGTGGCGGCGTCACCCGGGAGTCGATCCGAAGATCGGGTGGGGTGTCAACATCGCGGGCTCCATGGACAGGTAAGTGTCCCAATATTAAAAGTCAGCAGCTACAGTATTTGTAGCTGCAGACTTAATTTCTTTCACCCAGGCTGGACCTGCTTCTTAAGTAACCTCTTCATTTCGACTAGCATGCAAAAAAAAAAAAACTCAAAAAAATGAACAATCATTTATCCTTTAGACTCAGTGACATCATCACTCGGTCTCTGTGCTCCTCTGCGCAATGCAGCCAGATCATGGCTGGTGGGAGGAGATGGCAGAGTTCTGAAAACACAAGCACCCTGCTTCAGTACTCATCAGCCCTGATATGCAAGCAGTGGGATGGATCTTGGG
Source organism: Lithobates septentrionalis (assembly GCA_037952835.1). NCBI lineage: Eukaryota > Metazoa > Chordata > Amphibia > Anura > Ranidae > Lithobates > Lithobates septentrionalis. The sequence goes on along the minus strand of JBBDGP010004383.1, from coordinate 108,888 downwards.
AGGAGTTAGTAAAAAATATAAAACCACCTTGATTGGTGTCAGTCTGGAGGAGTGGGAGTGTCTAATCAGACTGCATTTGCATGCAGACCAGCCTAGGCAACGCCTGCAAGTGATTCTGGGCATCAAGGATGGAAAGAACTGAAAATCCAATGAACAGAAAGGGTGGGGAACATTTCGATGATGCCGAACGTCTTCCAGCCAGGAAAGGAGGTGGGATATATCTGAGTTGCTGCAGCTTCTAATGCACATTGTGAGAAGCTCACAGTGTGCAGTGAAATCAGAGCAAGACATTTCAGTCCAGTAGAGGAGCCGGTACAACTGTGCAAGACTGAAGGGAAAGTTGGAGTTCAGCTTTTTAAAAGAAAAAAAAAAAAGGGGGGGGTTCCCAACTTGTATACATGTATGTGTCATAGGAGCCCAGTCTACATGTAGCCTCCATCAGCAACAGCACAGGTGCTTTTAGAATACAGACTTACACAAAAATAGGTCTCTGGGGTCTGCAATTGCCGGCATTTTGTTCTATAAAATTAAAACCCGTGAACAGAAAACAAAATGTCGTGGACTTCAGTGGCTAAAGAAAGCACTGGCGTGTTTGAGGGGCATGAAAAAGGGTAACTGCTGTTATACAGTTGATTGCAGTTATGAGTTTTGGTCACAAGATGGCAGTAAAAGGATAAAATATAGTTGAGCAATGTTTACAAAGACTAAAAGGGGAGAGGAGTGAGTAATCCATTCACTGGTAATAAGAGAATTGGTTACCAAATGTGATCATATTCCTTTAGGTCCCCCCGTTCACACCCGAGTGTGGTGGAATCGCGGGCTGAATCATGCAATTCCAGAATCGCAGCAATGTGCTGGACGGGGTTGCGGTGTCATTATTTCTCAATGGCAGCCCAAATGCGGCGTGACAAAATTCGCTAAAATTGCTGCAAAAAAAAAAAAAAAAACAACGCTAAACGCGCCTGGCACAGTGGCAAATTTTGGTACATGAGCTTCTTTGGCACGTTTTTAATGCGGAGGAATTTAAAAAAGGAATGGTGCAGCTTCAAAAACACACCACAAAAACGCGCAGTGAAAAAACATGAAGCTTCAGCGTCGCTCCGTGTTGCTCAGGTGTGAACAGGGCCTTAAGAAAGAATTCTAGGTATGGAAATTTTATATGGAGTTACATTGTTCCAGCTTGGACTGATGAAAGTATGTACAGTATATACCAGGGATATGCAATTAGCGGACCTCCAGCTGTTGCAAAACTACAAGTCCCATCATGCTCTGCCTCTGGGTCTCATGCTTGTGGCTGTCAGAATCTTGCTATGCCTCATGGGCTGGACTGGAAATCACGGAAGTAGACACCGCTACTCTATATAAGGGGGTCACATGATCTCCGTTCTCAGCTGCATTAGAGGCCTGGATAGCTGGTGGTGGAGTCAGCAGAAGGCAGAGAAACAGCAGCAGACTGATCTTCCCAGTGAATGGCTGTGTAAGGGGGGGGGTGGAGGTTGTTAGGACAAGTCTGATCATTGGAGGAGAGTACACAGAGTTCCCAGCATAGCTAGAGAACTGGCAACGCTGTGCTCTCCTGCTTAGTAGGGTAAGTTTTTAATAGGAAAGCAGAGGGACTGGCAGGAACGCCAGGGATTTCACACAAAGGAAGCGATACAAAGAGAACAGGAGACTTTCTCATACAAGTACATGGTACAGCAGGAAACTCAGATCAGAAATATGAAATGTCAGGGGTAACAAACCCTTCAAGTCTGTAGAGGTCTATACAGAGCTTACAAAGACATTGTCACTATGCAGAATAAGGGCAAAGTTTACGCTCCGGTGTTGGCTGGTTTAAGAGCTTAAAAGCCGATCTCCAGGATCTACCTTCCCTCTCCCCAAGATCAGTCCATGCCCTTCATTTTTTTTCATTGTAAAATAGCTAATTGGATGTATAAACAAGATTTAATTACCAGGTGACATCACTAGTAATGACCAAAACCCTTGCTACGGCCGGGTGCAGGATGGAGGATCCTGTGGGGGGGGGGCTGCAAATCCCTTCTGATGGAGCCCCGTGCACTACACAGAACGGAATATCCCATCAACCTTTAGGGATTGTAGTGATGTTTTTGGATGGTGAGTTTGATGACAAAAGACTATGTTGGGGGGAGGGGGGGGGTTGTTTCTTGACCAGCTGCCCTTCATTGGCTTAATATCTTGTCACAGGAAGCAACATTGAATAAAACAGACCAGGTTTAGGGTAAGCTATGGAATGGCTATTGAACATATACTTGTAGATTTACCGCTTTGCCTAAAGTTCAGATTTAAACCATGAGAATGAAGTTATGACCAGTCCCACTATGTGACCAGTATTTGTGACTAGTGTGATTGGCCGCCCGATCTACCAAATTTCTTTGGACACCCCGTGTGAGCATCTCTAGGCCACTAAAGCTTTGGGATTAGAAGTCAAGAGGTGAGGCTTAGCAATGAGGCTTAGCAATGGATGCGGCAGCAGGACTCGGGAGCGCGTCCGCACGGGTGCCCCCATGGAAAGCAGGTCTCCGTGGGGGCACCCAATCAAGAGGAGGGGCCAGGATCGCCGCTGGGGGAACCCCAGAAGGAGGAGGATCGGGGGGCAGCTCTGTGCAAAACTCTTGCATAGAACAGGTAAGTAAAATATGTTTGTCAAACAAAGAAAAAACAACCTTTACAATCACTTTATCTACTGGCCAGTGAGGTTCTGGTATTGGACCACTGAATGACTGGGGTGAGGCCTGACAGCCATCAGGATCTGTAGGGGGGGGGCTCAACTCAAACACAAGGATATCTCTAAAGATATTAATGTTGACGTCCGCACTAACAAGTCAGCACTAACTAGCCATTTAAGGATCACATATCCAAAAATCTATTGGCCACTGAGGTTCTGGTATTGCACCGTTGGGGTGAGGCCTCAAAAAAACAGTCAGGGTCCTGCAGGGGTTCCACAGGGACACAAAGATATCTCTTTGTAACAGCCTGCCGACGTCACAAGGTAGCGTTATCTTAGCCAATTATTGGGACCCGACTCTTTAAAAGGTGCCAAGAGCCAAATATCGACTCCCAGCTGCTACACGACAAATGTTGAAAAATATTTTGTCATAAAAATTTGCCTCGGTTCCTTATTGTCAAGAAGCAAAGCGAGATTCACTGCTACAATTGGATCTGTCAGGAAAAAAAAAAAGAAAGGCGGGGGATTTAATGTGTTCTGGTAGGAATCCCTCATAGGAGGCACAAAATACCGTGCTTATGAAAGGGTTACCGCTGAAAGATCACCGACAACACATCAACGTGATTCTGCGGTAATCTCTTTTCTTGGAAGATTTTTATTTTTTTTAAACCAAGGGGAAAAAAAAAAAACAGCAAGTGGAATAAAATTAAAAAGAAAAAAAAAATTAATACAAGAGACCAACTAAGAGACTGAACGGTGAGGACGTGAGCTCCTTGTTGCCAAGACAGCTGCTGTTGCCGTGGAAACCACACAATAACAAGGATCCTCGGCAACGACGTAGAAAACTCACCTGCACCGTGATCCCCTTATTCCGATATTCTGCATGCACACCCCGAGAGAAGAAATCCACAAACGCCTGGCAGAGGGGAGGAAAAAAAAAAAAAAAAAAAGGAGGGGGATCATTTAATGATGTTTATCAGGTGAAGATATAAGGTTTTCTTATAATTACAAATATAAAACAAAACAATAAAAGAAATGCAACAATGTAGCTTAGGCAATAAACGTTTCTTCTAAAATATGCACTATATGGCCAAATATATGTGGACACCACTGATTGCATTCAGGTGAAGGACACCACCCCTAATGATTGCATTCAGATGAAGGACACCACCCCTAATGATTGCATTCAGATGAAGGACACCACCCCTAATGATTGCATTCAGGTGAAGGACACCACCCCTAATGATGAAGGACACCACCCCTAATGATTGCATTCAGGTGAAGGACACCACCCCTAATGATGAAGGACACCACCCCTAATGATTGCATTCAGGTGAAGGACACCAGCCCTAATGATTGCAATCAGGTGAAGGACACCACCCCTAATGATTGCAATCAGGTGAAGGACACCACCCCTAATGATTGCATTCAGGTGAAGGACACCACCCCTAATGATTGCATTCAGGTGAAGGACACCACCCCTAATGATGAAGGACACCACCCCTAATGATTGCATTCAGATGAAGGACACCACCCCTAATGATTGCATTCAGATGAAGGACACCACCCCTAATGATTGCATTCAGATGAAGGACACCACCCCTAATGATTGCATTCAGGTGAAGGACACCACCCCTAATGATTGCATTCAGAAGAAGGACACCACCCCTAATGATTGCATTCAGAAGAAGGACACCACCCCTAATGATTGCATTCAGATGAAGGACACCACCCCTAATGATTGCATTCAGGTGAAGGACACCACCCCTAATGATTGCATTCAGGTGAAGGACACCACCCCTAATGATGAAGGACACCACCCCTAATGATTGCATTCAGATGAAGGACACCACCCCTAATGATTGCATTCAGATGAAGGACACCACCCCTAATGATTGCATTCAGATGAAGGACACCACCCCTAATGATTGCATTCAGGTGAAGGACACCACCCCTAATGATTGCATTCAGAAGAAGGACACCACCCCTAATGATTGCATTCAGATGAAGGACAGCACCCCTAATGATTGCATTCAGATGAAGGACACCACCCCTAATGTTTGCATTCAGGTGAAGGACACCACCCCTAATGATTGCATTCAGAAGGACACCACCCCTAATGATTGCATTCAGAAGGACACCACCCCTAATGATTGCATTCAGAAGAAGGACACCACCCCCCCTAATGATTGCATTCAGAAGAAGGACACCACCCCTAATGATTGCATTCAGATGAAGGACACCACCCCTAATGTTTGCATTCAGGTGAAGGACACCACCCCTAATGATTGCATTCAGGTGAAGGACACCACCCCTAATGATGAAGGACACCACCCCTAATGATTGCATTCAGATGAAGGACACCACCCCTAATGTTTGCATTCAGGTGAAGGACACCACCCCTAATGATTGCATTCAAGAGGACACCACCCCTAATGATTGCATTCAGAAGAAGGACACCACCCCTAATGATTGCATTCAGAAGAAGGACACCACCCCTAATGATTGCATTCAGAAGAAGGACACCACCCCTAATGATTGCATTCAGATGAAGGACACCACCCCTAATGATTGCATTCAGATGAAGGCCAGCACCCCTAATGATTGCATTCAGATGAAGGACACCACCCCTAATGATTGCATTCAGATGAAGGACAGCACCCCTAATGATTGCATTCAGATGAAGGACACCACCCCTAATGATTGCATTCAGATGAAGGACACCACCCCTAATGTTTGCAATCAGGTGAAGGACACCACCCCTAATGATTGCATTCAGAAGGACACCACCCCTAATGATTGCATTCAGAAGAAGGACACCACCCCCCCTAATGATTGCATTCAGAAGAAGGACACCACCCCTAATGATTGCATTCAGATGAAGGACAGCACCCCTAATGACTGCATTCAGGTGAAGGACAGCACCCCTAATGATTGCATTCAGGTGAAGGACACCACCCCTATAGATTGCATTCAGGTGAAGGACAGCACTGCTAATGATTGCATTCAGGTGCCTCCAGTGAAGGGTGCTGGTTAAGGCCTGGTTCACACCTATGCAGGTTGCAGTTTGTATATTCCAGGTGCATTTTGCGTTTTTCAATACATGTTTTTGATCCATTGAAGTCTATGGAACGAAAAAAACTGAAAAAAGTCCCTGGCCCTTTCCATAAAATGCACAGATGTGAACATGACCCATAGGAAACCATGTTAAATGTACTGTAGTGTGTTTCTGCGAAACTGAAAAAGCATTAAAAAAAATGCATAGGCACTCCCATTCATGTCAAACCGGGACACAGTGGCTGCTCCCAATTTGAAATCTGTGCAGGCGCACAGCCCTGAACACAGACTGTGTGCTCGGAACTGTGCACCCACACCAAAGGTAAATCGGGAGTAGCAACTGTGTCTGTGCAGCTGCTATGTCCCAATGGACATTAATGGTACTGCCCACATGGGGATGCATCCCCATGCGGGTAAACACGGCCCCTTGCACGGGCGTACACTGTAGTACGCCTGTGTGAAGGAGGCCTAATTAATGTTGCAGCATGTAAAAACATTTTTGGGAACTTGTGCACTTGTGGTAAGAGTTTTGGGATGACCATGTCGCTGAGCACAAAGCCAGCTCCGTAAAGACTTGGTTTAACTACTTATGGACCGCCCCATAGCAGATTTACTGCTACAGGGCGGTCCTCCTGTGCAGAATCACATATAAATAAGTGATTCTGCACTTTCGCCTACAGGGGGTGCGTTGGCGCTGCCAGGGGGCCGCTTCTGCTGTATTTATTCAAAGCAGAAGCCGATCTGCAGGTGCTGGATGTCCACCAGCACCCGCCAATTGTCAGGCAGAGACACAGAATGGAGCTCTGCCTATGTATACAATGCAGAGCTGCGTCTTGTCAGTGGGGATGTGCTGGCTTTTCTGTCCCTGCAAAGCAGGGAATAAAATCCAGCACATTCATTACAGAAAGCAGCACATAGTACACACAAACACTGGTTAGGCACACATTGAACCCTTTGATCGCCCTAGATGTTAACTGCTTCCCAGCCAGCGTCATTAGTACAGTGACATTGCATATTTTTAGCACTGATCACTGTGTTAGAGATGTAGCAGAATACATACAGTAAAACCTTGGTTTACGAGCATAATTCGTTCCAGAAACATGCTTGTAATCGAAAGCACTTGTATATTAAAGCATTTTTTTTACAGGGTATGAAAGAGAAGAAAGGCACCTCTAAGTGTAGCAATAAGTTGCTAAATGTTGTACCTTCATTAAATGTAACCATATTGCTACACTTAGAGGCTCCTCTCTTCTTTTTTTATACTCCGCTCTGACATGACGCTACTCCTATATCAAGACATCGCTTGTATATCAAGGCAAAAGGAAAACATTTTGCTTGTCTTGCAAAACGCTCTCAAACCAAGGTTTTACTGTATTGACAAATTTTTCTTTATTGGATGTTCTATAGTGGAAAGAAAAAAAAAAAAAAATTGTATAAAATAGAGATATATATATATATATATATATATATATATATATATTTATGGTGCAACGGATCAAAAATCTCACGGATCGGATCGATCCTCGGATCAGAGTCACGGATAGGATCATTTTCGGATCAGCAAAAAAAAAAACAAAACACACAAATCTTGTTACACCCACCGGAGATTTAGATTTAAAAGCTATTTTCAACACAAAACCGAGCTTATATGCATAAATACAGTATTTGTGCATATAAGCTCAGTTTTGTGTTGAAAATGGCTTTTAAATCTAAAACTCCGGTGGGTGTAACAAGATGTCCGCTTGCCCCCTTCTCACTCTATCATTATTGTACTGTGCAGGAGTGTGGGGTGTAGCAAGATGGCGGCGAAGAAACGTCACTTCCTGTCGAGACAGCGGCCGCTTCCGGGTGTACCAAGATGGCCGCCGCTCCGGAGCTAGGCCGAAGCCGCGGCCTTTCCTATGGCTGAGGCCGAAAAGTGCTCCGCGGATCGCGGGTGTGCGGATCCGCGGAGGGTGATCCGTACGGATCACGGATCGGCAACGATCCGTTGCACCCCTAATATATATATATACAGTTGCAATATAAAGTATGTGAGCCCTTTTAGAATGATATGGATTTCTGCACGAATTGGTCATAAAATGTGATCTGATCTTCATCTAAGTCACAACAATAGACAATCACAGTCTGCTTAAACTAATAACACACAAAGAACTAAATGTTACCATGTTTTTATTGAACACACCATGTAAACATTCACAGTGCAGGTGGAAAAAGTATGTGAACCCTTGGATTTAATAACTGGTTGAACCTCCTTTGGCAGCAATAACTTCAACCAAACGTTTCCTGTAGTTGCAGATCAGACGTGCACAACAGTCAGGAGTAATGCTTGACCATTCCTCTTTACAGAACTGTTTCAGTTCAGCAATATTCTTGGGATGTCTGGAGTGAATCGCTATCTTGAGGTCATGCCACAGCATCTCAGTCGGGTTGAGGTCAGGACTCTGACTGGGCCACTCCAGAAGGCGTATTTTCTTCTGTTTAAGCCATTCTGTTGTTGATTTACTTCTATGCTTTGGGTTGTTGTCCTGTTGCAACACCCATCTTCTGTTGCGCTTCAGCTGGTGGACAGATGGCCTTAAGTTCTCCTGCAAAATGTCTTGATAAACTTGGGAATTCATTTTTCCTTCGATGATAGCAATCTGTCCAGGCCCTGACACAGCAAAGCAGCCCCAAACCATGATGCCCACCACCATACTTCACAGTTGGGATGAGGTTTTGATGTTGGTGTGCTGTGCCTCTTTTTCTCCACACACAGTGTTGTGTGTTTCTTCCAAACAACTCAACTTTGGTTTCATCTGTCCACAGAATATTTTGCCAGTACTGCTGTGGAACATCCAGGTGCTCTTGTGCAAACTGTAAACGTGCAGCAATGTTTTTTTTGGACAGCAGTGGCTTCCTCTGTGGTATCTCCCCATGAAATCCATTCTTGTTTAGTGTTTTACGTATAGTAGATTCGCTAACAAGGATGTTAGCATATGCCAGAGACTGTTGTAAGTCTTTAGCTGGCACTCTAGGATTCTTCTTCACTTCATTGAGTAGTCTGCGCTGTGCTCTTGCAGTCATCTTTACAGGACGCCCACTCCTAGGGAGAGTAGCAGCAGTGCTGAACTTTCTCCATTTATAGACAATTTGTCTTACCATGGACTGATGAACAGCAAGGCTTTTGGAGATACTTTTATAATCCTTTCCAGCTTTATGCAAGTCAACAATTCTTAATCGTTTTGTGCGAGGCATCATTCACATCAGGCAAAGCTTCTTGTGAAAAGCAAACCCAGAACTGGTGTGTGTTTTTTATAGGGCAGGGCAGCTGTAACCAATACCTCCAATCTCATCTCATTGATTGGACTCCAGTTGGCTGACACCTCACTCCAATTAGCTCTTGGAGATCTCATTAGTCTAGGGGTTCACATACTTTTTCCACCTGCACTGTGAATGTTTACATGGTGTGTTCGATAAAAACGTGGTAACATTTAATTCTTTGTGTGTTATTAGTTTAAGCAGACTGTGATTGTCTATTGTTGTGACCTAGATGAAGATTAGGTCACATTTTATGACCAATTTGTGCAGAAATCCATATCATTCCAAAAGGGTTCACATACTTTTTATTACAACTGTGTGTGTATATATATATATATATATATATATATATATATATATATATATATATATATATATATATATATATATATATATATATATATATATATATATATATATATATATATATATATATATATATATATATATATATATATATATTTATTTATTTATAGTGACAAAGGGGGTAACTCCATATTAACACCTATGGATCAAGAATAGGATGTCCAACAATCTCATATAGCTCATATAGGTGTGAGGATCAGGTGTTCACAATCTTTGACCATATAGTCTGGTTCTCTGGCTTCATTCGCTGTCACCAATTAGCCTCGGTCTGTGATGTCTCAAGCTGAAAAGGTACAGCACTGAAAAACACAGGCAGAGTGTAAAATCAATTAATGAACAGCTAGAGCTAAAGTGCACCCGAAAAGTATTCACAGCGCTTCATTTTTTCCACATTTTGTTATGTTACAGCCTTATTTCAAAATGGTTTAAATTCATTATTTTCCTCAAAATTCTACAAACAATCCCCCATAATGACAACGTGAAAGAAGTTTGTTTGAAATCTTTGCAAATTAAATAAATAAAAAAAAAAATTCCATGTACATAAGTATTCACAGCCTTTGCCATGACACTCAAAATTAAGCTCAGGTGCCCCCTGTTTCCACTGATCTTCCTTGAGATGTTTTTACAACTTGATTGGAGTCCACCTGTGGTAAATTCAGTTGATTGGACATGATTTGTAAAGGCACACCCCTGTCTATAGAAGGTCCCACAGGTAACAGTGCATGTCAGAGCACAAACCAAGCCATGAAGTCCAAGGAATTGTCTGTAGACCTCCGAGACAGGATTGTATAGAGGCACAGATCTGGGGAAGGGTACAGAAACATTTCTGCAGCATTGAAGGTCCCAATGAACACAGTGGCCTCCATCATGGAAGAAGTTTGGAACCAACAGGACTCTTCCTAGAGCGCGTCGCCTGACCAAACTGAGCGTTCGGGGGGAGAAGGTCCTTAGTCAGGGAAGTGACCAAGAACCCGATAATCACTCTGACAGAGCTCCAGCATTTCTCTGTGGAGAGAGGAGAACCTTCCAGAAGAACAACCATCTCTGCAGCACTCCACCAATCAGGCCTGTATGGTAGAGTGGACAGACGGAAGCCACTCCTCAGTAAAAGGCACATGACAGCCCGCCTGGAGTTTGCCAAAAGGCATCTGAAGAACTCTCAGACCATGAGAAACGAAATTTTCTTGTCTGATGCAACAAAGGTTGAACTCTTTGGCCTGAATGGTGAGCCTGATGTCTGAAAGAAACCAGGCACCGCTCATCACCTGGTCAATACCATCCCTACAGTGAAGCATGGTGGTGGCAGCATCATGCTGTGGGGATGTTTTTCAGCGGCAGGAACCCGGAGACTAGTCAGGATTGAGGGAAAGATGAATGCAGCAATGTACAGAGACATCCTTGATGAAAACCTGCTCCAGAGCGCTCTGGACCTCAGGTTGGGGTGAAGGTTCATCTTCCAACAGGACAACAACACTAAGTACGCAGCCAAGATAACAAAGGAGTGGCTACAGGACAATTCTGTGAATGTCCTTGAGTGGCCCAGTCAGAGCCCAGACTTGAACCCTACTGAACATCTCTGGAGAGATCTGAAAATGGCTGTGCACCGACGTTCCCCATCCAACCTGATGGAGCTTGAGAGGTCCTGCAAAGAAGAATGGGACAAACTGCCCAAAAAATAGGTGTGCCAAGCTTGTAGCATCATACTCAAAAAGACTTGAGGCTGTAATTGGTGCCAAAGGAGCTTCCCCAAAGTATTGAGAAAAGGCTGTGAATACTTCTGTACATGGGATATTTTTCATTTTTAATAAATTTGTACAGATTTCAAACAATCTTCTTTCCAGTTGCCATTAAGGGGTATTGTTTGTAGAATTCTGAGAAAAATAATGAATTTAATCCATTTTGGAATAAGGCTGTAACATAACAAAATGCGGAAAAAGTGAAGTGCTGTGAATGCACTGTATAACACTGGAACAATGCTAATATCAGAAATTATTTCATTTCATTCCAGTCAGAATTAAAGTGGAACTTCAGCCCGCAAAATACTCACCTCCAGCCACACAACTTTTGGATCACGGACCTCCGCTGACCTCTTCGTCCCAGGTCTCTTTCAGGTGCAGGGCTTTTGGACTTTTGATTGGCCAGCCAGGATGCATGCCATGGCTCTTGTGCATTTGCATGGTAGTTATTCATCCTGGCACACCAGCACTGAATGTATGCTGAGCTGTAAACGGGCAGGTAAGTTTGTATTATTGCAGAAGAAACATAACATGTCTCTTCTGCAATAGAAGGCTGCCTGCTCGCAAATTTTTAAAATTTTCATTTCACATTCAAAGTTGAAGTTTAGGTATGCATTTTTTTTGCATAGTTCTATACTTGACCAATCCCTGTGGAAGCTGGAAATCACTGTAGTAGGCACCGCTGCTACAACGATTGCCACTAATTTAACGGTCCCACGGCAAGTGGCTGCCCTGCTGCTTACTAAACAAAGGAGATCCCACAGCGCAACCGCCAGTCAGAGAACATTTTGCAGCTCTCTGAATGGTGTCCCTGCTGTGCGAGCAACTCCCTGTATTAGCCAAGTAGCATTGCAGCCACTGGTGACGGGACCAGGAGAGGTAGCGTGGCCATCACTGTAGTAGCAATACCTACTACAGCGATTTCCAGCTTCCATGGGGATCAGCCAGGTATGACACATGTCTACTTGGGGGAGGGCAAAGCTGCTACCTTGCCTAGGGCCCATTCTGCCTTACTCTCTGCACAGATTTCCTGCCTAGGTCTGCACTTGATGGAATCGTGTGTCAATGCGCTCTGCAGCATTCTCTTGTGATACCAAGGCAGGTGGAGCCATGATGCCCTGGGCTCACAGGAAGTGGCTTGAAGGACGCTTGGAGTCATACAACCCAGAGAGGGGGTGGCACAGCATTGCTGGATGGGGGAGTCTGCAGGGAAGAGCTCCAAAGAAGTGGCGAGTATAGAAGCTGAAGCCGCTTCCTTATTTTTCAGGGATGCCAGGGAGTGCAATTATTTAAACTTGCCAAGCTAGGGTTTGCCCCTTAAAGTAGTATACGCCGATCAGCCATAACATTATGACCACCAATGGGTAAAGGGAATATCTTATTACAATGGCATCTGAAAATTGGTGGGATATATTAGGCAGCAAGTGAACATGTTGTCCATGAAGTTGATGTGGTAAAAGCAGAAAAAAAAGTTTGTTGTGTATGGGGCTGTGAAGCCCATGGTGACCCGTGTGTCCACAGCAAAAACCTTCTACAATGGTTACATGAACATCAGAACTGGACTACTAAGCAATGGAAAAAGGTGGCCTGGTCTGATGAGTGACCTTTTCTTTTATCATGTGGATGGCCGGGTGCATCACTTACCTGGGGAAGAGATGGCACCAGGATGCAGTATAAGAAGGCAAGTTGGCAGAGGCAGTGTACTGCTTTGGGCAATGTTCTGCTGGGAAACCCCAGGTCTTGCCATTAATGTGGATGTTACTTTGGTGTCCATGCCTCAATGGGTCATGGCTGTTTTAGCAGCCCTGGGTGGTTATTTTTGTAAATATTTTATTATATCTTTTGCTTATACTGTAACTTTCTCTTTCACTTTGCTACAATGTAAAGTAGTGAGTGTACAGCTTGTATAACAGTGTAAATTTGCTGCCCTCTCAAAATAACTCAACACACAGCCATTAATGTCCAAACCGCTGGCAACAAAAGTGAGTACACCCCTAAGTGAAAATGTCCAAATTGGGCCCAATTACCCATTTTCCCTCCCCGGTGTCATGTGACTCGTTAGTGTTACAAGGTCTCAGGTGTGAATGGGGAGCAGGTGTGTTAAATTTGGTGTTATCGCTCTCACGCTCTCATACTGGTCACTGAAAGTTCAACATGGCACCTCATGGCAAAGAACTCTCTGAGGATCTAAAAAAAAAAGTATTGTTGCTCTACATAAAGATGGCCTAGGCTATAAGAAGATTGCCAAGACCCTGAAACTGAGCTGCAGCACGGTGGCCAAGACCATACAGCGGTTTAAAAGGACAGGTTCCAATCAGAACAGGCCTCGCCATGGTCGACCAAAGAAGTTGAGTGCACGTGCTCAGCGTCATATCCAGAGGTTGTCTTTGGGAAATAGACGTATGAGTGCTGCCAGTATTGTTGCAGAGGTTGAAGGGGTGGGGGGTCAGCCTGTCAGTGCTCAGACCATATGCCGCACACTGCATCAAATTGGTCTGCATGGCTGTCATTCCAGAAGGAAGCCTCTTCTAAAGATGATGCACAAGAAAGCCCGCAAACAGTTTGCTGAAGACAAGCAGACTAAGGACATGGATTACTGGAACCATGTCCTGTGGTCTGATGAGACCAAGATAAACTTATTTGGTTCAGATGGTGTCAAGCGTGTGTGGCGGCAACCAGGTGAGGAGTACAAAGACAAGTGTGTCTTATCTACAGTCAAGCATGGTGGTGGAGTGTCATGGTCTGGGGCTACATGAGTGCTGCCGGCACTGGGGAGCTACAGATCATTGAGGGAACCATGAATGCCAACATGTACTGTGATATACTGAAGCAGAGAATGATCCCCTCCCTTCGGAGACTGGGCCGCAGGGCAGTATTCCAACATAACAACCCCAAACACACCTCCAAGACAACCACTGCCTTGCTAAATAAGCTGAGGGTAAAGGTGATGGAATGGCCAAGCATGTCTCCAGACCTAAACCCTATTGAGCATATCTGTGGGGCATCCTTAAAACGGAAGGTGAAGGAGCGCAAGATCTCTAACATCCCCCAGCTCTGTGATGTCATCATGGAGGAGGGGAAGAGGACTCCAGTGGCAACCTGTGAAGCTCTGGTGACCTCCATGCCCAAGAGGGTTAAGGCAGTGCTGGAAAATAATGGTGGCCACACAAAATATTGACACTTTGGGCCCAATTCGGACATTTTCACTTAGGGGTGTACTGACTTTTGTTGCCAGCGGTTTAGACATTAATGGCTGTGTGTTGAGTTATTTTGAGGGAACAGCAAATTTACACTGTTATACAAGCTGTACACTCACTACTTTACATTGTAGCAAAGTGTCATTTCTTCCGTGTTGTCACATGAAAAGTTATAATAAAATATTTACAAATATGTTAGGGGTGTACTCACTTTTCTGAGATATATAGATATTATAAAATATATATATATATATATATATATATATATATATATATATATATATATATATATATATATATATATATATATATATATCTCTATATCTATATCTACACACATACATACACACACACTTAAATATATATTAGAGTTGAGAAGGGTTAAAATCTTTACAAGGTTGTGCCGCTAAACTAGAGGAAATGACAGGCCACCTACCTTGGTAGCAGAATATACAGTCAGCAAGGGCACAGGGTACATGCCACTAGCAGAAGAGATGTTCAGAATAACTCCTTTGGATCTAAAAGAAAAAAATAAATTTATACAAGACAAGCCCTAAAACACCATCAGGATTACCCTAAGCTGTCCTGTAAAAGTAGTGCAGTGAGTGGAAAGAACTGGAAAATCAAGAACCTCTTGAATAAAGTACCTAAGAAGCGGATTGCTTTGATAATTGTCCAGGCTTAAAGTTGAAGTTTAATCTGTATATTTTGCATGCACTGGTTTCTCCCTCCCCCTTATCACCATTACAACTTTTGTATTTTCATTACATATCTTATTTTAGAACAAAGCTTCTGTGTTTCTCTATGCAATGCAGGTAGATCATGTCTGGTGGGAGGGGCCGGCAGGGGGCTGTTCATAGCTTCCTCTGTACTCCTCTCCAGAGCCCTCAGCCTTGAAGTAAACAGTGGGCCGGCTCTTGGGAGGAGTTATGCAAATATCAAAACATTTTGAAGACTGGAAGTCAGTCTGAAGAAGTGGGGCTCACAGTGTGCAGGCAAATCCGAGTAAGCCATATCAGTACAGGAGAGAAGTCCGTACAACTATGTAAGACTGAAGGGAAGGTCGGAGGGAGGATTCAACTTTGAAAAAGATTACTCCCTTAGTTAACTCTTCAGCCTAAAGTGTATTTCCATTGTGGATGAAGTATGAAATAGGTAAAACATTGGGCCTTTTTTTTATTTATTTTTTTAAATACTTTATTTTGCCATTTTTGTCTCATTTGAAAGATTTCGATCTCCTTCTTATCCTGCAGCCACAACAGTAGGTGAGAAGAAATCTCCAATGGGGGAATCCCCTCAGACAGTTGAGTAATAGGTGTCTCCACTGGAAGATTTACCATCTATTCCTGTTCCAGTGACAACTAAAAACTTTTGGATTTTCCCTCAGTTTCAGTACCAGTGATAGACTTAAAGAAGAACTCCATCTTTCTAAACACTTTACATAGTTCGTTTGGGCCAAGGTGGTAACCTGTAGGGCCGCTGGATGTGCGGTATAAACTGTATGTAGCAGCGGCCACCTACAGCATACCGGACTGTATTCCGGATGCGAGCCGAGACTTCCTGTCTCATACCCCGAACACAGATCAGTCTACAGCAGCAGCGCTCAGCCACACACAGTGCAAGCGATGTATGCCATCAATGAATACAAAGCTTCCTCTGATTGGCCGAGTCAGAGGTTGTGACATCATCAACCCGCCTCTCTGACTCAGCCAATCAGGGGAAGCTTTTTTATTCATTGACTGAATACATCGCTTGCTCAATCGAGGAATACAAAGAGGCGGGCTGATGATGTCACAACCTCTGACTTGGCCAATCAGAGGAAGCTTTGTATTCATTGAGAGAATACATCGCTTGCGCTGAGTGGCTGAGCGCTGCTGCTGTAGACTGATCTGTGATCCGGGTATGAGACAGGAAGTCTCGGCTCGCATCCGGGATACAGTCCGGTATGCTGTCTGTCAGAGATTTTGACATCCGCAGCCCACCACTCAGAGGAAGCTATGTATTCATTGATAGAGCAAGCATTGTATTCCATCAATGAATGCAAAGCTTCCTCTGATTGGCTGCGTCAGAGTGGCGGGCTGCGAATGTCACAATCTCTGACATACAGCATACCGGACTGTATTCCGGATGCGAGCCGAGACTTCCTGTCTCATACCCGGAACACAGATCAGTCTACAGCAGCAGCGCTCAGCCACTCAGCACTAGCGATGTATTCCATCAATGAATACAAAGCTTCCTCTGATTGGCCAAGTCAGAGGTTGTGACATCATCAGCCCGGCTCTTTGTATTCATCAATAGAGCAAGAGATGTATTCAATCAATGAATGCAAAGCCTCCTCTGATTGGCTGAGTCAGAGAGGCCAGCCGATGATGTCACAACCTCTGACTCAGCCAATCAGAGGAAGCTTTGTATTCGTTGATGGAAGACATCGCTTACTCTGAGAGGCTGAGTGCTGCTGCTGTAGACTGATCTGTGTTCAGAGACAGGAAGTCTCAGCTTGCACCCGGAACACAGTGCTGTAGGTGGCCGCAGCTACATACAGTTTATACCGCACATCCAGCGGCCTCACAGGTTAGTGAGGGACGTCGTTCGTTTGGGCCAGCTTGGTGGACACAAAATCTGGTGCAGAGTCTGCATAGAAACCTGGCCGTTCATGAGCATAACAAGCATCCAGACGAATGTGGCTTCTAAATACCAAGAAGGATGCCAACCCAGGGAGTGCCAGCATGCCTTAGGCCAGCATTCCCAAGGGCCTCTGCCTAATGGCCCATACACACGATCCGAATATCGTACGACTTTTTTCGCTTAATAGTCGCAAGTAGAAATTGAATAGGTTACTAAAGTCACGAAAATTCTCGCACGTGAGAAATAAAAAAAAATAAAAAAAATCGGAAGTGATGTCATGTGTTGTAATGTATTTGTATTGCATTTTCAGACGACGACTGTACTGACTAAATGAAAGTTGTACGATCTGGTATCGTATGAGGAAAATTTTAGTGCTTGTCCGATCGAATAAATTGGATGAAATGTCGTGATCGGCTCTCGAAAAGCTCTGTGCTAACCATACAATGATCGTACGATCGCGTCGAAAGTGGTAATTTTCGTCCGATTTTCGGATCGCGTGTACGGGCCATTGGAGTGCATGGCACCGCCATGTGTTTATATCTTGCCATTTTTAACATGGCTGTACAGTTGCAGCCTGGAAGCAGGTAATCCCTTAGGAAACTCCCACCCCTCATTCACTGCAATTCTCCCCCTAAGAATAGAAAGCTGTTCACTCCGTATTGATGACTCACAGACTCTTTTTTTTTTTTAATTCTGCTCTTAAAAAGAAAATCACCACAAGAGCAACGAGGAGAGCTGGAGGATTCCCACGAAGCCGGTGAATCACCCTCCGTCCTTATGAGTCACCTTCGATCGCTCCATCGTTACCCAACATGGAGGCCAGGCAGATTAGTCACCAGAATGAATTTTTCAAAGAAAAGGATTCTCCCCTATAAATAATAATGAGGGCTTGTCTGGGTAGTGTTTATTTGTGTGTCTGAGGCTCGGGAGTGACTCACCTCTCCAGCATTCCGGGCATCACCAGGCGTGTCATCTACAGGAGAGAAACAGAGGACAGCCGTGAGAAAACGCAGGGTCACACACCGACTTAAGAGACACAATGTGCGGCAAACCAAGAGGAACCAATCAGAATCCTTCTTTTAATGAGCCGATATCAAAAAAACAAATATGAGCGGCTGCTACGGGCTACCGCTCTTTGTGCATCAATATTACTCTTCAGCCCCCCCTGGTTCACACTGCCGCGACTTTGAAGCCGAATCCCAGCGCGACTTCGGCACGACTTGCATGCAACTTCTTTAACCACTTCAATACCGGGCATTCTCCCCCCCCCCCCCCCTTCCTGCCAAGGCCAATTTTCAGCGCTGTAACATTTTGAATGACAATTGCGCGGTCATGCAACACTGTACCCAAATGAAATGTTTATCATTTTTTTCCCCAAAAAATACAGCTTTTTTTTGGTGGTATTTGATCATCTCTGCGGTTTTTATTTTCAGCGATATGAAAACAAAAAAAAAGCGACAATTTTGAAAAAAAATGAACAATATTTTTTACTTTTTGCTATAATAAATATCCCCAATTTAAAAAAAAAACAAAAATTTTTTTCCTCAGTTTAGGCCAATATGTATTCTTCTACATATTTTTGGTAAAATATCAATATCAAAGCGTATATTTATTGGTTTGCGCAAAAGTTACAGCGCCTACAAAATAGATTATGGATTTATGGCATTTTTATAATTATTTATTTTTCTTTTTACTAGTAATGGCGGTGATCTGCGATTTTTATTGTGACTGTGATATTGCGGCTGACAGATCGGAAACTTTTGCCACTATTTTGGGACCATTGACAATGATACAGCAATCAGTGCTATAAATATGCACTGATTACTGTATAAATGTCACTGGCAGGGAAGGGGTTAACACTATTTGGCGATGAAGGGGTTAAATGTGTTACCTAGGGAGTTATTTTTAACTGTGGGGGATAAGACTGACTAGGGGGAGCAGACTGATCAGTGTTCCTATTCACTAGGAACACACGATCTGTCTCCTCTCCCCTGACAGGATGTGGATCTGTGTGTTTACACACACAGATCCACATTCCTGCTCTGTCATGAGCGATTGCAGTTGCCTGGTGGACATCGCAGCCGCCCGGCACACGCATCGGCTCCTCGGTGACGCGGCGGGAGCGTGTGCGCCCCCTATACCGCCGGGAAGCGGAGGACGTCATGATGCCCGCCCAGGATGGGAGATCCCATCTGCGGACGTCATATGACTATGGGCGGGGAAGGAAGTGGTTAACAGAAGTCTATGCAAGTCGTATCGAAGTTGGACCAAAAGTAGTGTAGGAACCTTTTTCTAAGTCCGAGCGGCTCCAGTTGCTCCTATTAGAACAGTTCCATTACACTGAATAGGGTGCAACTTCCGATGCAACGTGCTCCAAAGTTGGAGCGCATTTCGCATCAGTGTGAACCGGGCCTAAAAACAAAGTTATCAAATTAGCAGGATAGACGCCTGACCTCATCACCTGATATTACAAGGATAGACACCTGACCTCATCACCTGATATTACAAGGATAGACACCTGACCTCATCACCTGATATTACAAGGATAGACACCTGACCTCATCACCTGATATTACAAGGATAGACACCTGACCTCATTACCTGATATTACAAGGATAGACACCTGACCTCATCACCTGATATTACAAGGATGGACACCTGACCTCATCACCTGATATTACAAGGATGGACACCTGACCTCATCACCTGATATTACAAGGATATACCCCTGACCTCATCACCTGATATTACAAGGATGGACCCCTGACCTCATCACCTGATATTACAAGGATATACCCCTGACCTCATCACCTGATATTACAAGGATATACCCCTGACCTCATCACCTGATATTACAGGGATATACCCCTGACCTCATCACCTGATATTACAAGGATATACCCCTGACCTCATCACCTGATATTACAAGGATATACCCCTGACCTTATCACCTGATATTACAAGGATAGACGCCTGACCTCATCACCTGATATTACAAGGATAAACGCCTGACCTCATCACCTGATATTACAAGGATAGACGCCTGACCTCATCACCTGATATTACAAGGATGGACACCTGACCTCATCACCTGATATTACAAGGATAGACACCTGACCTCATCACCTGATATTACAAGGATAGACACCTGACCTCATCACCTGATATTACAAGGATAGACACCTGACCTCATCACCTGATATTACAAGGATGGACACCTGACCTCATCACCTGATATTACAAGGATAGACACCTGACCTCATCACCTGATATTACAAGGATAGACACCTGACCTCATCACCTGATATTACAAGGATAGACACCTGACCTCATCACCTGATATTACAAGGATAGACACCTGACCTCATTACCTGATATTACAAGGATAGACACCTGACCTCATTACCTGATATTACAAGGATAGACACCTGACCTCATCACCTGATATTACAAGGATGGACACCTGACCTCATCACCTGATATTACAAGGATGGACACCTGACCTCATCACCTGATATTACAAGGATATACCCCTGACCTCATCACCTGATATTACAAGGATGGACCCCTGACCTCATCACCTGATATTACAAGGATATACCCCTGACCTCATCACCTGATATTACAGGGATATACCCCTGACCTCATCACTTGATATTACAAGGATATACCCCTGACCTTATCACCTGATATTACAAGGATAGACGCCTGACCTCATCACCTGATATTACAAGGATAAACGCCTGACCTCATCACCTGATATTACAAGGATGGACACCTGACCTCATCACCTGATATTACAAGGATGGACACCTGACCTCATCACCTGATATTACAAGGATAGACACCTGACCTCATCACCTATTACAAGGATGGACACCTGACCTCATCACCTGATATTACAAGGATGGACACCTGACCTCATCACCTGATATTACAAGGATAGACACCTGACCTCATCACCTATTACAAGGATGGACACCTGACCTCATCACCTGATATTACAAGGATAGACACCTGACCTCATTACCTGATATTACAAGGATAGACGCCTGACCTCATTACCTATTACAAGGATAGACGCCTGACCTCATTACCTATTACAAGGATGGAAACCTGACCTCATCACCTGATATTACAAGGATAGACGCCTGACCTCATTACCTATTACAAGGATAGACGCCTGACCTCATTACCTATTACAAGGATGGAAACCTGACCTCATCACCTGATATTACAAGGATAGACGCCTGACCTCATCACCTGATATTACAAGGATGGACACCTGACCTCATCACCTGATACTACAAGGATAGACGCCTGAAATCATCACCTGATATTACAAGGATGGACACCTGACCTCATCACCTGATATTACAAGGATAGACGCCTGACCTCATCACCTGATATTACAAGGATAGACACCTGACCTCATCACCTGATATTACAAGGATAGACACCTGACCTCATCACCTGATATTACAAGGATGGACACCTGACCTCATCACCTGATATTACAAGGATAGACACCTGACCTCATCACATGATATTACAAGGATAGACACCTGACCTCATCACCTGATATTACAAGGATAGACACCTGACCTCATCACATGATATTACAAGGATAGACACCTGACCTCATCACCTGATATAAAGAATCAGGTTTCGAATAACCCCACTTTGTAACTATTATCACTCTTGCCTTCCAATGCCAGGGTGCTGAACTACAGTGCCTTTAAAAAGTATTCATACCTCCTTGACATTTTCCAAATTTTGTCATGTTACAACCAAAAACGTAAATGTATTTTATTGGGATTTTATGTGATAGACCAACACAAAGTTACACATAATTGTGAAGTGGAAGGAAAATGATAAATGGTTTTCATTTTTTTTTTTACAAATAAATATGTGAAGTGTGTGTGTGTGTGTGTGTGTGTGTGTGTGTGTGTGTGTGTGTGTGTGTGTGTGTGTGTGTGTGTGTGTGTGGGGGGGGGGGGGGGGGGGGGCATTTGTATTCAGCCCCCTTTACTCCTAACTAAAATCTAGTGGAACCAATTGCCTTCAGAAGTCACCTAATTACATCTAGTGAAGGGCCCACAGCACTCAGAAAACAAGTGGCAACCATAGCTCCTCTGGTATTGCCAATCACATTACTCCAATCCAAACGTGTCTATATCTGTTTGTTAACTGACTATGCTTTAAGTGTGGACTTGTTTACTACATTTAATTGGTTACTTGTAAGACTTTACCAGTTTATGATTGTTATTTGCAAAAACTTCAAATAAAAATCCTATTGATAAAGAAGTCACCTAATTAGTAAATAGAGTCCACATGTGTGTAATTTAATCTTAGCATAAATACAGCTGTTCTGTGAAGCCCTCTGAGGTTTGTTAGAGAACCTTAGTGAACAAACAGCATCACAAAGGCCAATGAACACATCAGACAGGTCAGGGATAAAGTTGTGGAGAAGTATAAAGCAGGGTTAGGTTATATAAAAATATCTCAAGCTTTGAACATCTCACGGAGCTCTGTTCAATCCATCATCCGAAAATGGAAAGAGTATGGCACAACTGCAAACCTACCAAGACATGGCCGTCCACCTAAACTGACCGGCCGGGCAAGGAGAGCATTCATCAGAGAAGAGCCAAGAGGTCCATGGTAACTCTGGAGGAGCTGCAGAGATCCACAGCTCAGGTGGGAGAATCTGTCCACAGGACAACTATTAGTCGTGTTCTCCACAAATCTGCCCTTTATGGAAGAGTGGCAAGAAGAAAGACATTGCTGAAAGAAAGCCATAAGAAGTCCCATTTGCAGTTTGTGAGAAGCCATGTGGGGGACACAGCAAACATGTGGAAGAAGGTGCTCTGGTCAGATGAGACCAAAATTGAACTTTTTGGCAAAACGCGTGTGTGTCAGAAAACTAACACTACATGTCACCCTGAACACACCATCCCCACAGTGAAACTTGGTGGTGGCAGCATCATGTTTTGGGGATGCTTTTCTTCAGCAGGGAGAGGGAAGCTGGTCAGAGTTGATGGGAAGATGGATGGAGCCAAATACAGGGCAATCTTAGAAGAAAACCTGTTAGAGTCTGCAAAAGACTTGAGACTGGGGAGGAGGTTCACCTTCCAACAGGAGAACGACCCTAAACATACAGCCAGAGCTACAATGGAATGGTTTAGCTCAAAGCATATTCATTTGTTAGAATGACCCAGTCAAAGTCCAGACCTAAATCCAATTGAGAATCTGTGACAAGACTTGAAAATTGCTGTTCACAGACGCTCTCCATCCAATCTGACAGAGCTTGAGATGTTTTGCAAAGAAGAATGGGCAAAAATATCACTCTCTAGATGTACAAAGCTGGTAGAGACATCTCCAAAAAGACTTGCAGCTGTAATTGCAGCGAAAGTTGGTTCTACAAAGTATTAACTCCGGGGGGCGCTATACAAATGCACACCACACTTTTCGGATATTTGTGAAAAATGTTGAAAACCATTTATCATTTTCCTTCCACTTCACAATTATGTGCGACTTTGTGTTGGTCTATCACATAAAATACATTTATGTTTTTGGTTGTAAAAGACAAAATGTGGAAAATTTCAAGGGGTATGAATACTTTTTAAAGGCACTGTATATACTTACTTGAGACAATATCTGCATGTTCTCCTAATGTTGGCCAAAATCTGCTCCGGAAACTCATGGGCTCCTCCACAATACAAAAATCTACCAGCATGTTAAAGAGACCTTGTCGCCAGACTTCAACAACAATCTTTTTATAAGATGCATTGAAAGTATTTTATGCATGTTATTTACCTGTAAAAGACTATTTTAGGTAGGCATTCAAAAGCCCATATACTGCTGTCACGTGTGGATGTGATGTCAGCAGCCCATGAGCGGTCAATGAAGTGGCACTCTGTAGCAGGGTGGTAAACCTTCTTGATATAGGAGGCCTCAAGAGCGGCCCTCAACATCACTAAAGAGCCGCACATACAATTCAGTGAATATTCTGTGTCAGAGACAACAGGCACACAATAGGATATAGTCAGGGACTGCAGATACAAGAGATGGTCAGGGGCCGCAGATACAAGAGATGGTCAGGGGCCGCAGATACAAGAGATGGTCAGGGGCCGCAGATACAAGAGATGGTCAGGGGCCGCAGATACAAGAGATGGTCAGGGGCCGCAGATACAAGAGATGGTCAGGGGCCGCAGATACAAGAGATGGTCAGGGGCCGCAGATACAAGAGATGGTCAGGGGCCGCAGATACAAGAGATGGTCAGGGGCCGCAGATACAAGAGATGGTCAGGGGCCGCAGATACAAGAGATGGTCAGGGGCCGCAGATACAAGAGATGGTCAGGGGCCGCAGATACAAGAGATGGTCAGGGGCCGCAGATACAAGAGATGGTCAGGGGCCGCAGATACAAGAGATGGTCAGGGGCCGCAGATACAAGAGATGGTCAGGGGCCGCAGATACAAGAGATGGTCAGGGGCCGCAGATACAAGAGATGGTCAGGGGCCGCAGATACAAGAGATGGTCAGGGGCCGCAGATACAAGAGATGGTCAGGGGCCGCAGATACAAGAGATGGTCAGGGGCCGCAGATACAAGAGATGGTCAGGGGCCGCAGATACAAGAGATGGTCAGGGGCCGCAGATACAAGAGATGGTCAGGGGCCGCAGATACAAGAGATGGTCAGGGGCCGCAGATACAAGCGATGGTCAGGGGCCGCAGATACAAGCGATGGTCAGGGGCCGCAGATACAAGCGATGGTCAGGGGCCGCAGATACAAGCGATGGTCAGGGGCCGCAGATACAAGCGATGGTCAGGGGCCGCAGATACAAGCGATGGTCAGGGGCCGCAGATACAAGCGATGGTCAGGGACCGCAGATACAAGCGATGGTCAGGGACCGCAGATACAAGAGATGGTCAGGGACCGCAGATACAAGAGATGGTCAGGGACTGCAGATACAAGCGATGGTCAGGGGCCGCAGATACAAGCGATGGTCAGGGACTGCAGATACAAGCGATGGTCAGGGACCGCAGACACAAGCGATGGTCAGGGACCGCAGATACAAGCGCTGGTCAGGGACTGCAGATACAAGCGCTGGTCAGGGACTGCAGATACAAGCGCTGGTCAGGGACTGCAGATACAAGCGCTGGTCAGGGACTGCAGATACAAGCGCTGGTCAGGGACTGCAGATACAAGCGCTGGTCAGGGACTGCAGATACAAGCGCTGGTCAGGGACTGCAGATACAAGCGCTGGTCAGGGACTGCAGATACAAGCGCTGGTCAGGGACTGCAGATACAAGCGCTGGTCAGGGACTGCAGATACAAGCGCTGGTCAGGGACTGCAGATACAAGCGCTGGTCAGGGACTGCAGATACAAGCGCTGGTCAGGGACTGCAGATACAAGCGCTGGTCAGGGACTGCAGATACAAGCGCTGGTCAGGGACTGCAGATACAAGCGCTGGTCAGGGACTGCAGATACAAGCGATGGTCAGGGACTGCAGACATGATGCAAGAGACTGTTGGAGACTATGAACATGGTATAGGAGTTGTTGGAGACTGAGAACATGCTTCAGGAGACAGTTATCGACTGGAGACATATTACAAGAGACGGCTAGAAACCCCTGCTATAACAAAAAATTGCACACGGATGTAATTTTCTTACATTCACCATTTTAAGCTTACCACACGTTTCAATTTGACTCCTTTAGATCTACCAGGTCAAAGGCCTGACTGAATACAAATTGACTGGATAGATTAAGTAGGTCCTCAGATTACATGGTTTTAAAAACCTAAAAGTTGATTGTGCAAAGATTGTAAGGTCAGATTGTAAGGTGAGTTTTGAGCAGCTCATAGATTATGTAAGAAAATTGCTAGAGGACGCTCACCAGGAGGGAATCCCTCCCGCAGAGCTTTTGTGTTCTGCTGGCGGGGAGCCTTCCCTGACATCAGAACACAATAGTCAACGCTAGCGGCTATAGCTGCCAGCAGTGATCGCATGAAATAAAAAAAAAAATCCGACAGGCTGGTTGTACTAAAGTTGACCGATGGATCAATTTCAGTACAACCAGCCTGCCCATAGATGGATTGAAATTCAGCCATTTCCTGCTGAACCAGCAAAATTTTGATTAATCTATGGCCAACTTTAATCATTTACTGATGTATCAGAGGACAGTCTTAAAGTGATCTTAAACCTTCGGGGTTTTTTAAAATTAAAATCACAAACATGTCTATGCTTGCCTGCTCTGTGCAATGCTTTTGCACAGAGCAGCCCCAATCCTCCTCTTCTGGGATCCCCCGCTGTCGCTCTAGGCCCCTCCTTTTTATGGGGGCACCCGTACGTGCTTGCTCCCGAGCCCCACTGCTGCATCCATTAACACAGACAGCATGACTCGGCCTCGCGCCCCCCCCCCCCCCCCCCCGCATCACAGCATTTGATTGACAGGGGAGTAGAGAGAGATCTGCTGTTCCTAGTGATCAGGAACAGCGATCTCTCTCCCCCTCCAGTCAGTCCCCTTCCCCCTACAGTTAGAAACACCTCCCAGGGAACACTTAACCCCTTCCCTACCAGTGACATTTACACAGTAATCAGTGGCTATTTTTCGCACTGATCGCTGTATAAATGTCACTGGTAGCAAAAAAGTGTCCGATCTGTCCATCGCAATGTCGCAGTCCTGCTAAAAATCACTGATCACCGCCATTACTAGTAAAAAAAAAATAAAAATAAGAATAAAAATGCCATAAATATATCCCCTATTATGTAGACGCTATAACTTTTGCCCAAACGAATCAATATTACGCTTATTGCGATTTTTTTTACCAAAAATATGTAAAAGAATACTAATTGGCCTAAACTGATGAAGACATTTGGTTTTTTTTTTGGTTTTTTTTGGGGGGGGGGGGGGATATTTATTATAGCAAAAAGCAAAAAATATTGTTTTTTATTTTTTTTTTCAAAATTGTCGGTCTTTTGTTATATTTTTTTGTTTATAGCGCAAACATTAAAAAAAACGCAGAGGTGATCAAATACCACCAAAAGAAAGCTCTATTTGTGGGGGGGAAAAAAGACAAATTTTGTTTGTGCACAGCGTCGCATGACCGCACAATTGTTAGTTAAAGCGACGCAGTGCCGTACTGCAAAAAAAAAATGGCCTGGTCATTAAGGGGGTAAATCCTTTACGGGGCTGAAGTGTTTAAAAAAATAAAACAATCATAACAATAGAAAGTTTTCATCAGATAGCTTTCTGGGCTTCAAGGATGGTTTGAGGTAAAAAAAACAAAAAACAAACAAAGCAAAGCATAAAACAAAATACATCTATGCGGTCCTTTAGCAATGCAATAAAGGATAACCCTGGTTACAGATGCGAGCGTGAAGAGTTTTTTTTTTTCTTTCGCTGCGCGATAACACAATAACACATTTGTTCAGGGAAAGCCAACGATTAGAAATCCCTACACAGCATACACCTGTTTTCTCCTTGACTTTATAATCGAGCAGATACAATGAGAATGCCACGGCTTGACGTACATGTGTGCACGCTCGCTGCCTACATATGTATTTAAAGAGCGGAAAAGAACAAAATATAAAAAATAAAAAAGGGGAAAAAAAAAAAAAAAAAAAGGAAAAAAAAAAAAAGTGGCGCAAGAAAATAAATGGCGTATTTTCCATCAGAGTGGGTAAGGAGAAAATGAGAGGCAGCCTGGGAACTATGCTGGAGCCAGACGTAGAGACGACGGGAGGAAAGTGGGTGAGAAGAACTGTGTGGGGGCGGACGTTGCGTGGGTGAGTGCATTCTGCGTAGGCGTCTGTTTCAGACATTCCCCTGAACAACACCAACTAACGAGGACTTCTTCCTCAAGAAAAAAAAAAAAGGGGGGGGGGGGTATCAGGAAAAGATTCTCACAATGCACTCAATTAAATAAGCACAACCAAAAAAAAATAAAAATTAAAAACACACCCAAATATTTTCTAAGAAAAATTCAAACTGTTTGGATTGAAGGACAGTGTGGTGGCAAAATACAGGATGAAAACAGATGGCTTTGTAAAGACAAGGAGGGGAAGACGAAAAAATACAAAAAAAAAAAAAAAAAAAACACAGATGCTCATTTCAAGTCTAGCAAGAAAATCATTCAGTCTGTTATTCCTAAAAGTTTGGCGAGGATCCTGGGGCATATGGCAAACAATACACGTAGGAATCCCAACAGACTGCGAGCTCTGAGGGGCAAGGTTTCCTCGCCGGTTTCCAATATCCGGTCCCGCTGTTGCTTTGCTCATCGCTGGAAAATTCCATGTTACCAAAGTTTTAGGCGAAGCTGAATGAGAAATTCCAAATACACACACAAAAAATTAAATGAGTAAAAACAAAACAAAAAACAAAAAAAGAAGGGGGTCAACTACATAAGGCCGGGTTCACACATATGGGTTTACCCGCATCCAATTCACATGAGAGGCGACTGTGAATGGCTCACAATGGAGCCGGTTTACACAGGTCTGGGGGCGGCTGCGGTCCACATACAAAAAGGGTCCTGTGTGTCTTTGGGTCTGATTCAGGTGCGAATTCAGGCAAAAATTTCGGACCCGATTTGCACCTGAACTGGCAAACAGGGAGGCACCGGACCCCAGGCATGAACCCGCGGCTGCACATATGCCTAAAACTATATATATGGGAGCTGGAAGTGAACCTGCTCTGAAATTTAACATTTTCACAGCTTTGCCACATAACCAAGGACAAAAGACCTACTTTTTCTTTGCTGCAATTTAAAGCAAGAACACAGGGGGGGGTTACCAAAACTGGAGCACACAGAATCTGGTGCAGCTGTGCATAGTAACCAATCATCTTCTAACTTCAGCTTGTTTATTTAGGCCGGGTTCACACTGATACGACACGACTGTGGATCCGACTTTGCCCTGCGGCTTGAAGTCCGACTTGACAATGTACGTGGATCCGACTTTGATCCCGACAATACCAGGCCCTTTGTGTCTGGTATGAATCTTGAGGGTAAACTCCACGCCACAATAAAAAAAAAAAAGGCATAGAAGTTCCCCCTCCAAGACCAGACCAGACCCTTCGGTCTGTTATGGATTTTAAGGGGAACCCCATGCCCACAGTGTGGGGTCCCCCTCCCCAAATGTGTGGGGTCCCCCCCCCCAAATCTATACCAGACCCTTATCCGAGCATGCAGCCCGACAGGTCAGGAAAGGGGGTGGGGATGAGCAAGCCCCCTCCCCTCCTGGACCATACCAGGCCACATGCCCTCAACATGGGGGGGTGGGTCTTTTGGGGCAGGAGGGCCCGGCGCCCCCCAGCACCTTGTCCCCATGTTGATGGGGACAAGGGCCTCTTCCCAACATCCCTGGTCGGTGGTTGTCGGAGTCTGTGGGTGGGGGGCTTATCTTTAACAAGGGGGCCCCCAGATCCCGGCCCCCCACCCTATGAAAAAGAGTATGGGGTACATTGTACCCCTACCTATTTGCCCCCAAAAAAAGTGCAAAAAAATAAAAACAGTAAACCGTTTTTTGACAAAGTAATTTACTAAAGCAGCTCTGGCGTCTTTTTAAGTCTTCTCCCTTCAGCGATGGCTTCAGCATCTGATTCTTCCGCCAGTTCTCCTCTCTCGGCTGAGGTCTTCTCCCTCTGTCGGTTCTCCTCTCTCCGCTGTCTTCTCCCTCTGTTCTCTCTCCAATGTTCTCCCGACGCTGGCTCCCGCTCTAATGCTAGGGCCGCCGTGTGCCATTACTTATATAGCAATGGGGCGTGGCAACCCAGTGACATCATATGGAGACCCCTCATGCAGGCCCATCATGCCACAGCCAGTGACATCACAATGGACGGGGCCTCCAGGTGGCCACGCCCATGGCTATATACGTAATGGCACACGGCAGACCCAGCATTACAGCCAGAGAGAGCATCAAGAGAACATCGGAGGAAGAACAGAGGGAGAAGACAGCGCAGAGAGGAAAACGGGCAGTGGAAGAAGACATCAGCGGAGTGAGAAGAACCGGAGGAGGAAGACATCGCCAGAAGGAGAAGAAAACTGAAGGAGAAGAGACACTGGAGCTGCTTTAATAAATGACTTTGTCAAAAACCCGTGTAATGTTTTTATTTTTGACACTTTATTTTAGGTGAATGGGTAGGGGTACAATGTACCCCATACTCATTCACATGGGTTAGGGGGCCAGGATCTGCCCCCCCTGCCCCAAAGCACCCCATGTTGAGGGCTTGTGGCCTGGTCTGGTATGGTCCAAGAGGGGAGGGCGTTCGCTCGTCCCCACCCCCTTTTCTGACCTGCCGGGCTTTTTTTTGGCAGGGTTACCCTTCAAGATCATCAGAGCACAAGTCGCATGCCAAAGTCGGATCAGTTAAGTTGATGATCCGACTTCAATGATATTCAATAGGCTGAAGTAGGATCAAAGTTGGACCAAGGTAGTGCAGGAACCTTTTTTCAAAGTCAGACTGACTTGTGTCGGACCAGTTAAGACGGCTCTCATAGGGAACCATTAATTTTTTACACATCATGCGACATGTGCTCCCAATGCCGGAGGGTTTGTCGTACCAGTATGAACCCAGCCTTAAGCTTCGACAATAAAATCTACCATGTACAGCTGCATCAGATTCTGTTGGTGTAGACCAATTTTAGTAAATCCAAAACACAGTCTCAACCTTACTAGTCTTAAAAATGTTCCCTCCCTCCATCCTAACACTATGCGGACTATCCTGTATAATAAAAAAAATAAAATTTTGTATACTTGCCTATGTTCAGCCTGCTTAGGCCCAGTAAGGTGATCTGGCTCTCCTGTCAGCCGGCGGTGTCTGCGTCGAAGAGGAGGAAGTGGCGAAAACAGCTGGGACTTGATTGTCTATTGGTGACATCACCACTCCCGGCCGTTGTCAAGCGCACCCTCCTCTCCCCTGCAGTGGCCCCTGGCTGTCTCCGCATCCTGTGACCGGACCGTAGTAGGCTGTGAATAGGTAAATATACACTTTTTTTTTTTTTACACCGATAAGGGCCCTTTTCACATGGGCAGTCTTTAACGGCGTAGTGTGTTACCAATTGTTTTCTTGGTGACTATGGTCCCAGCTGCCTTGAGATCATTGACTAGATTTTCCCGTGTAGTTCTGGGCTGATTCCTCACCGTTCTCATGATCATTGAACTCCACGAGGTGAGATCCTACATGGAGCCCCAGACCGAGGGAGATTGACAGTTATTTTGTGTTTCTTCCATTTGCGAATAAGCCCACTTACTGTTGTCTTCCTCTCACCAAGCTGCTTGGCGATGGTCTTGTAGCCCATTCCAGCCTTGTGTAGGTCTACAATCTTGTCCCCGACATCCTTGGACAGCTCTTTGGTCTTGGCCATGGTGGAGAGATTAGAATCTGATTGATTGATTCTGTGGGCAGGTGTCTTTTATACAGGTAACAAGCTGGGATTAGGAGCACTCCCTTTAAGGCCTGATTCACATCTATTGCATTTTTAGTGGTTTATGCATTTTGCAGATTTGCACTACAGAACGTGTTCCATAGGAAACCATGTTAAAGGGGGTGTAAACCCTTGCGGTTTTTCACCTCAATGCATTGAGGTCAAAAAACCTCTTGTAGTGTACCAGCCCTCCTTTTTTACATGAGGTCGATCGTTCCTGCGCCGGGGATAAGCATACCTGCTCCAGCTGGTGTCTCAGGTCCTGATTGGATAGATTGAGAGCAGCGTAGCCATTGGCTCCCGCTGCTGTCAATCAAATCCAATGACGCGAGAGCCGGGGGCAGAGCCGAGTCCTGCTGTCTGTGTCAATGGACGCAGCAGCAGGACACAGGAGCTCGCCCGCACTGGTGCCCCGAGGGAGAGCGCTTCTCCGACGGGGCACTCGAGAAGAGGAGGAGCCAGGAGCGCCGTTGAGGGACCCCAGAAGAGGAGGATCGGGCCACTCTGTGCAAAACCAACTGAACAGAGAGGAAACACGAACGTTTACATATCCTTTAATTACAATTGAGTTTAGGAGCTTTTGTAGTTTTTTTTTTTTTTTTTTCCAAAGCTCCTGAGCTCAACTCCATAATGTACACTTTACTGTACAATGTACATTAGGAGCTGCTGCGGTTAGGGGAGCTTTAACCTCACTCAATCTCCCTCTTCTGAACACAGAAGAATCGTGTTTAGGATAGGAACGTTTTGACCACCGGAAAAAGCAAACTGCGATCTTGCCGCGTTTTCCCGGAATCCAAAGACTGATTAAGCTGAGGCTGGAATTCTACTTTAGAGGGGTTGTAAACCCTCAAGGTTTTTCACCTTAACTGCCTTAATGTACTGCAGCAGCCCCCCCGAGCTCCCCCTTTTACTTACCTGAACCCGATTGTCCAAGCATCCAGAACAGGCACAGCAGCTCCAGCCGCTGTCTCGGGTCCTCATTGGATAGATTGATAGCAGCAGCAGCCATTGGCTCCCGCTGCAGTCAGTCAAATCCAGTGACACGAGAGCCGGGGGCCGGGGCCCAACTCTGCTGTCTGTGTCAATGGACGCGGCGGCAGGACTCGAGAGCGTGCCCTCACACAAGTGCCCCCATGGAAAGCGGCTCTCCATGGGGGCACTTGAGAAGAGGAGGAGCCAGGATTGCCGTTGGGAGACCCCAGAAGAGGAGGATCAGGGCCGCTCTGTGCAAAACCCTTGCACAGAGGAGGTAAGTAGGACAAGTTTGTTATTAAAAAAAAACAACACAAAAAAAAACCTTTACAACCCCTTTAAGCAGCACTTACAAGTCTTGTCCATTCCCAAGCCTAAAAGGAGAAGCATCAGGCTGATGAGATCATCTCTTTGTCACTCTGCTCTCTCCTCCTATCAGCATGCTCTTTACAAGACCTATTGGTTCCTTTTTCCCTTTCCCCCCAGTCAGAGCTCTGTTGTACAGGACTACAAGAGACCGATACCAATTCACGTACTTATACTGCTTCCATTAAAAAATAAATGTAATGATATATGAATGAATACATAGCTGCTTTCATTTGCATCTTTTATAGCTGCCTGGAGTTCAGCTTTAAACAAGCTAAAGGTTTCTTTTATCTCTAGGGTACTTCTGTGGTGAAATAAAGGAAATGCATAAGGGGTAGAAGCTACCAATACTGATTGGTTTTAAAAAGTGCAGCCTCTGGAGCGGTCATTCTTATCCCCACTTCACTACATCAGCAAGCCAATAACCCGGATAAAGCACCCAACCAGGGAAGTCTGAAGATGGAATTCCCTTCCTTTATAGTTATACCAGGTCTATGATTCACTTGGTAGTAAAGTTAGGATCAGGATGACAGCTTTGGAACCTTCACCTTTTAAAAACAGCAATATCTGCGCCTGTATATGTGTCCTCTCAGATTTACTTTGGAGAACACGTATGGCCAGGTTATGAATATTTAAAGTGTAAGTCCATCCTGAAACTAAAATTCCGGCATTTACAGACATCCGCGATCTAACACTAACCTATCTAGCCCTGTAAAGAAGAAATCAGTATACATTCCTTTTTTGAAGCTGATCTGATCCCTGTCTCCAGAGGCGGAAGCTCTGCAGAGGACACAGCCGTTCTCCGAATGAATGGGGAATGACGTCACCCATAGACTTACTATGGGGCTTCCGTTGTTGGATGTGTCCTCTACACCCGCCTAGACAGAGATGCCCCAGCTGACACCTCAGCGTGGGTTTGGGTCTGATCGGCTTGTATACTGTATACTGATTTTTTACAGGGCTAGATCGGTTAGTGTTAGATCGTGGATGTCTGTAGATGCAGGAATTTTAGTGTTGAGGTGGACTTCTACTTTAACTATATGGTCATAACAAAAAGTAAAATTAGTTTTAAAACAAGCCCTCATTGACCTTTGTAACTGCAGGCACTGTGGAGCAATTCATTCTCAAAGTTCATAGCAGAAGCATTGAAGTCATTCAAGTCCATTGACCTCTGTAACTGCAGGCATTGTGGAGCAACTCATTCTCAAAGTCAATAGCAGAAGCATTGAAGTCATTCCAGTCCTCCTCTCAGCACCTCAGTCCCCCACCTCCTCCTATCAGTGATTTGAAGCTTAGTTCTCCTCCCAGCAGCTCATCTACTCTTCCTGCAGTGGCTCAGCAGCTCAGTTCGCCGATCCGAGCAGTGACCGACCAGCTCTTTTTCAAAAGCTTCAAGACTCTGAATATCTATATCCAGACTCACGTATGAAATGAACCTGGATGCTCAAGTGGAGCTAGATGACCAATCACAATTAAGCTGTCAGGTAACATTTTGGTGTCCCTGGTTTATAATAAGCCCTTGGGCTATTGTAGAAAAAAAATGTATGCACAGACGTCAACAAGGGAACCTTGACGCGTTTTACACTAGGTGGGTACTTACGATTATGTACTTTGTGTGAAATGCATTAAGGTTCCCTTGTTGATGTCGGTACATTTGTGCATACCATTTACTATAATAAACATAAGGTCAAGCAAGAGAGCAAAATGGTTTAATTGAATCTGGAGTTTTATCCGATATGTACTGTCAATGCTGCCTACAGGAGGGAACAGCAGCAGTTCATACAGCAGAATTCATGGGAACGATCTACAAGAGTCAAGTTGAAAACCAAAAAAATGTCCATAAGGTTCAACCAACAGAAAAAATAATTGAAACCTGCATCCACAGAACCCCAAAACCCAGAAGTAATCTAAAATAAGGCAAACACACTTATAAAGTGTGCTTCAATTTACAAAAAAAAGTCTTCCTACAGCCAAGGTTCCATAGAACTCTAAGGTTCCTCCAGAGGTTGCAAGGGGGTCCCTTAAACAGTGAGCAATATCCGTGTCTCTGATATACTACTACTGACACTAACAATATATTGACGTACCCGTAAGGGGGCATCGTCCCCACCAATCAAGGTAAGGAACATTCTTCCTGCTGACCACCAATGTAAACAACATTCGACTGATCACCAGTGTAAGGGGCACTCTTCCCACCGACCACCAATGAAAGGAACATTCTTCCAGCTGACAACCAATATAAGGGAGAGCCTCCCCCCTGACCAACAGTTTAAGGGGCATTCCTCCCACTTACCACCAAGGTAAAGAGAATTCTTCCACTGACCACCAATGTAAGGAGCATTCTTCCCACCGACCACCAATGTAATGAACATTCTTCCCACTGATCACCAATGTAAGGAACATTCTTCCCACTGATCACCAATGTAAGGAACATTCTTCCCACTGACTACCAATGTAAGGAGTATTCTTCCCACCGACCACCAATGTAAGGAACATTCTTCCCACTGATCACCAATGTAAGGAACATTCTTCTCACTGATCACCAATGTAAGGAACATTCTTCCCACTGACCACCAATGTAAGGAACATTCTTCTCACTGATCACCAATGTAAGGAACATTCTTCCCACTGACCACCAATGTAAGGAACATTCTTCCCACTGATCATCAATGTAAGGAACATTCTTCTCACTGACCACCAATGTAAGGAGCATTCTTCCCACCGACCACCAATGTAAGGAACATTCTTCCCACTGATCACCAATGTAAGGAACATTCTTCCCACTGATCACCAATGTAAGGAGCATTCTTCCCACTGATCACTAATGTAAGGAACATTCTTCTCACTGATCACCAATGTAAGGAACATTCTTCTCACTGATCACCAATGTAAGGAGCATTCTTCTCACTGATCACCAATGTAAGGAACATTCTTCTCACTGATCACCAATGTAAGGAACATTCTTCTCACTGATCACCAATGTAAGAAACATTCTTCCAGCTGACAAACAATAAAAGGGAGAGCCTCCCCCCTGACCACCAGTTTAAGGGCCATTTTTCGCACTTACCACCAATGCAAAGAGAATTCTTCCACTGATCACCAATGTAAGGGGGCACTTCACCACTAATCAACATAAGACTAATTTTTCCACTGATTACTAGTGTACTAGAGCCCTTCAGTGACCACCAGTGTAAGGGGGTACTTCACCACTGACCATCAATAAAAGAAGCATTTCTTCCACTGACCATCAATGCAAGGAGCGATCCTTCAACTGGCCTTCAGTGTACTAGAGCCCTTCACTGACCAGCACTTCTTCACTAACCATCAATGTAAGGAAGGGGGGGGGGGGGGGGGTGACACTTTTCCACTCCACATTAATAAAAGGGAGTTCTATAGTTTTCAGGGTCTGAGTTTTTTTTCTGGCCATTATCAATTATTATGGCTTCATTTAATTATTACTGTAAATATTGTTTTATAGAGCTTCCCTGGGCATCAAATACCCCAAATATGCCACATTTGTTATTTTGTTTATGCTTATATTTACAACTTACTGTTCACACTACTGTTCCATGAGCTGTAGGTATAATAATTTTAGGCAGGCGTTCCCTCAGAAATTAAAATGTTTGAAGGTTTTCTCCCTTAAAAAGGTTAAGAAAGGCTATCTACTGGAGTTGGACAGAACTAGCTCCAGAGGAAATCTACTCTACTTTTTTAATGCTTTACTGTAAAAAAGCCTTTCTTTATGCAGAGATTAAAGGGGTTGTAAAATCTCAAGGTTTTTCACCCTAATGCATTAAATGTGATTTCCTCATCAACACAGGCAGTGCTGACAGGGGAGTTAGCCATTGTTTTTTCCCAGTGGGGGCAGACGGGGGAAGCCATCTTCACCGGAAGAAGACAGTGATTTTTGCTAGGAGGTATAGCAACCGCTGGCAAAAATCACAAGCGAATCCAGCAGGCTGGTTGTACCCAAGTTGATCGATCAACTTGGTACATTCAGCCTGCCCATTAAACGGTTCGAATTTTGGCCGGCTCCTGCTGAACCAGCTGAGATTCGAACCGTGTATGGCCGGGATAAGTGGATACACTTGTACCAAGTTCACTACATGAGGTGTTACCGCAGCTCATAATTTCCTGTAAATTTACTAACCCTACCAACAGAACATTTCAGATCTCTTACTTACCTTGCACACAGAGGTGATGTTGATATTTATTAACATGTCCAGAGTCTACGAGAGAAGAAAAAAAAAACAATTAGTATATGTATGGTCAAAACAGGAAAAATAAAATATAAAAATCATACAGAAGTCCCCAAAAGTCACAAGCAGATTTTTTTATTTTTATTTTTTTTAGCACAGATTATAATAAAATTTAGCTGGCGATCCTGCCAGAAACCTTATTTGTATGTCACCTCTTTACTTCCGTTGACAATTCTGACACCAAACTAATGAAATGGCAATCAGTGTTGTCACCCTTGTACTATAGGATTATGTACTGACATGAATGTCGGCACAGTAACCCAATCTGATTATAATAAACATGCGTCCTTGCTGTTCTCACCTCCCTGCGCTTAGCCACGGCTCTCCAGCCAATGAATGGCAATGCACAGAGGGAGTGGTCAGGTCGGTCAATCATTGTCCTCGTACACACCCTTACTACTGACAAATTCAGGATCATGGGATATGTTGTTTATATAGCACACTGGACCTATAAATCTTCTGTAAAAGAGCGTGCGCCCTATCATTTTACAGTGCCAACAGTTTTCATTGCTTGCATGAATGTTTTAAAAAAAGAAATTTAAAAAAAAGTAAAATTTTTTTTTTTTTTTTTTTTAAATATTTATGGAAATGTTCTGTAAAAATCAGGAAGCAGCTCACAGGAAGACGAGCCAACTAGTTATAAAATTCCCCAGTACAATAACAAGCCTCTGACCACCTGGACTGTGATGTATCGGCCTCTTGCATTTAGAAATCGGGAGCACAACTTTCAGTTTCTGTCATAGACATTGGATTTCAGGGTTCGTGGTCTGGAGATGGGCGAGTAGAGACTCGTGTTTACTGAGCTCCTGACCGTCTCCTATCTACCCCAGCCTATCTAGCTCTATTTTCTACATTATGCTCCCATCCAAGAAACGCTCAACTACGTGAAACACGAAAAACATGAAAAGCACAAAACCGGCTCCGGTGGCTGCATCCCAGGGTGAGATCCAGCAGTTCTTCCAGCTCCCCCCAGTCGGGCTCCCCGGAGTTCAAGATGGCGGCCGCACGTGCCTTACACTCCGGAGGCCTTGACCCCCTTCGCCTATCCAGCATCCCCCTCAGGTTCCTTGAGTTCGGAGCCTTACCCAGACATCCCACCAGCTTTCCTGTCGGACCCGTGGAATTCGTCTCACCTGCCCCCGACTTACAGAGCAGATGCCGAACTGAAATCCATTCTTCAGGCACTGCCGGCGAAAGCCGACATTGAGGCCCTGATAGGATGCATGAAAGCTACTCATTGGAAGGCAATCCGGGCTGTTAAACAGGACGTTCAAACTCTCACCACCAGGCTCACGGCGGGTGAAGCCTCCTTGTCCACGATGGCCCAGAGAGTAACTGCTTTGGAGGCTCTACAAAACTCCCACACAGAACCTGCGGTGGGCCTGCAATTACACCTCAAGGAAACGGAGGATCGGAGCCGACGGAACAACTTACGGCTCCGAGGACTACAGGAAGCCACAGGCCCAGCAGATCTAGCCGCCACAGTTACCGACATCTTCAGGAGAGTGGCGGGCGAGCAACTACCAGAACGCGTGGAATTAGACCGGGTACACAGAGCCTTGGGCCCCCCGGTTGAATGACCCAGCTAGACCCCGAGATGTGATCTGTCGGCTGCACCACTATATACACAAGGATATTATAGTCCGAAAAGCATGGGAGGTAGGAGACCTGGAGTTCGACGGCGCATCGGTCAAAAATCCTAACAGACCTCTCCAGAGCAACATTACAGCGCCGAGCCCTTCTGAAGCCGCTTTTGGATCTAGCCAGAGGACTGGATGTTACCTACCGCTGGGGCTTCCCCCCATCGATCACCTTCTAGAAGAACCAGCGATCCTTTACTCTCCACTCACCGGAGTCCCTTCCAGCTCTCTTCACCTTCCTGGCATCAGCACCGATTGCGGTCCCTGACTGGCTGGCCTTTATCCCGCGATCCTTCGGCCGTGCGGGCCATGTTGTGGCCGGCAGTGACTTCCAACCCAGACCACAAAGGAGCCACCGCCGCTCATGAGCACCATCCCCGCAAGAGACACGCGAGTCGTGAGTAGCCCTGCACAGCACGAAAGTCACCTTCCATTAATGTTCATTCTGTTCTGCCCTCTGGTTGTGCAGCGTTTTCCATTTCTATTTTTTCTCTCTTTTGGTTATGTCTCATTTTTTTTAAAATGTTTTTATCTTTTTGCTTGGGGCACCCGTTACTATACCTCAGCAAATAGCCAGCCTCCTCACAACTTTACTATGGCATATTTATGCTGGAACTCCCCTGTCACTGAGGGATAGCCCACACGGTCTGTACCCACTCTGCGGAGTGTGGCTACATACCAGATGACTACCCGCACATGACCAGAGTCTTCTCCCCCCTGTAAATCATGGATGCAGAACTATGCTCCCACTATGCACCTACAAGCGTCTCTGAAGGACCTGGTGTCTTAATATTTTTGCTGGAGACCCCCCAGTACCCTGTCCGGTCATGAGTACATTTAGCTTATATATATATATATTTTTTTTTAGTTGCATATTCAATGTTGTAACACTGTATGGGGGGGTATGTTGTTAAACTGATGACTGGAGTGTGCTCAGCCCCCCCCCTCAGGGGTTTTCCCTGGGGAGGGGGGCTACGGGGACGAACTTACACCCGCACTATCCTGGGGGGGGGTCACTGGGCACTGCCGGAAGCGGCGGACACTGCGCCAGCTCGAATGGAGCTTCTGCCCCCTCATGATGTTGCTGAGACCCCCTACTCTCTACAGGGATAGTGGGACTCCCAGGGTGAGCTCTGGTGAAGCTGTGAGCTTCACAGTGAGGACACCACTCGGACACTATTGATGCCTAAATGTTCAATTGAAATGCTGGGTTATGCTCCACTCACTTGATGTTATGTTGAGCTAGGGGGGAGTCTGTATATACCCCTAGCACCACAGGTTATCCAGAGTGAGAGAATCCAGCTGAATGTCTATCTGGGGTGAGAGGCCTCCCACGTGAAGTCATAAGTTCTAGGTCACCACATACCAGGATAAATAGAAAGAACAAAACCCCCATGGGTAGGTGGGACTTTAAAACGGACTAAGTACAATGTACCGTATTATATCAAAAATAGTAAATTTATTAGAAAACACATATAATAAGTAAAAGACTTAAGTCAACAACGACAAAAAGTACATCAATATTGTTGCATATAAATAGTTTTGCATAGTACGTGCAGACACAGGTAGGCTGTTTGGATAAACCCAACGTTTCCGGCTTGGTGCCTTTCTTCAGGGATTTCTTAACATCCAGAGCCCGGTGTCTACTGAGAAAAACAGCACGTACTATGCAAAATTATTTATATGCAACAATATTGATGTACTTTTTGTCGTTGTTGACTTAAGTCTTTTACTTATTATATGCGTTTTCTAATAAATTTACCATTTTTGATATAATACATTGTTCCTGGTCACTTTTAAGGCCACATAAGGTTGAACCATGCATCCGGGGACCTCATACCCATTAGCGGGGAAGGGGTGAACTTTGACAGCTGGTGTGCAGGCCTCATGAGACACACCGTACCAGGGGGCGGGGGAGTCCCTCCTCTGTGCAATATGACTCTACGATGCTACATTTCCATTCTCATTTTCTCTTTTGTTTTTCATTATGTTGTTTTTTTATGTTTTCTTTTTTCACCATTAATGCTTCCAACCAAACTGAAGTTCCTACAGGGGTAGATGGGAGGGTTGGGTCCTCTCTTCTTGGTTGCTGACTAACCTCTCCCCCACATAGGCTAGTGTACACTTCCGGATCTCCGGTCGTGCTACGACATCACAAGTTTGTTACTTACAAAATTTAGTTACTTCAGGGTTTCTGCCCTGAATTCGTTTGTTTCTTTTTCTTGCCCTCTACCCACTTAACCTACCGCCCTTTCCTTTTCCTCCACCTATCTACTCCTCTAGTCCCTACCTCACTCCCCCCCTCCTGCAAACCAGCCTCCCCCTTACCCATCTACTATGTGGCGCTAGAATCTATAAAAGTATTTTCAGTAAATGCAAAAGGTCTTAACATACCTGAGAAAAGACGCGTGCTTTTAAATGACTTAAAGAGCTTGCACGCTGATGTTGCTTTCATCCAGAAGACTCACTTTAAAAATGAGAAACTACCAATTCTCAAAAACAGGTACTTCCCCCTGACGTATCACTCCACTAACCCAACAGCCAAGTCTAAAAGGAGTCTCGATATTGCTTTCTAGTAAACTACCATGGCAGTGCCAAGATGTCAATAAAGATCCCAATGGACGCTTTGTATTCCTTAAGGGACTTATAGGCGAAGTGCAAATTACCCTGGCAACGCTATATGCCCCCAATGACCACCAAGATACCTTTATCCAACATACCTTTATCCAACATAACCTGGAAAAACTCCTGGAGTTTACGGAGGGCTAGCGGATATT
This sequence comes from Lithobates septentrionalis, assembly GCA_037952835.1. Classification (NCBI taxonomy): domain Eukaryota; kingdom Metazoa; phylum Chordata; class Amphibia; order Anura; family Ranidae; genus Lithobates; species Lithobates septentrionalis. The sequence goes on along the minus strand of JBBDGP010004383.1, from coordinate 67,482 downwards.
GGGTGGAGACTTTAATGTCCCCCTGATCCCCTCGGTAGACGCCTCCTCAGGTTTCTCCTCGGTCCCCCCAGCTTCCATGAAACGAATAGCCAACTTCCTACATGATGTATGGTGCTTACAGTATTCAGATGAGCGAGATTTTACGTTCTACTCCTCCCCACACAGGATCTACTCCAGGATAGAGCAGGGCGATTTTCTCCAAAAAAAAACCCCAAAAAAACTGCCATTTAAAAAAAAAAAAAATCCATTCACGATTCGAATCGAGTTTTTTTTTTTCTTTGATGGACATCGTGCTGGTCCTGAGAAGCTGCGGGTAGGAGTTTTTAGGCGAGGTAGCGGCTTTGGCCTAGTCCACGGCGTTCAGCCTCGTGGACTAGGCCGAAGCCGCGGCCTCACCTGTGTCAGCGCCGGTGCTGGTGAAAAAAAAAAAAAAAAAAAAAAAAATCGATTTGCTGAAAATTTGAATCGATTTGACCACTCGATTCAAGATTCAAATCGATTTTTTTCCCCAGCCCTACTCCAGGAAAGATTATTTCTTGATCCCCCATGGCTAACTGCACTCAGTGTCCGATTCTTCGATCGGCCACATAACGTGGTGGGATCATGCTCCTATCTCCCTAGTATATACACTCTCCAGAACATCTTCCCCCAGACACCATTTTTGGCGTCTAAACAAGAGCCTTCTGCAGGTCCCAGAGGTGCTAGCAGATGTATCTAAAGAGTTGACCCAGGATGCGACCCAGGCACCCTCTGGGAAGCTCATAAAACAGTTATCAGAGGGATTCTCATCAAACATGGCGCGTGCATTAAGAGGGAACGAAACAAATAACTCACCAGACTCCTTTCCAGGCTGTCCTCCGCTGAAGCTCGTCACAAACATGCCCCCTCCCACGCATTGGAGATGGAACTTGGGCTATTACGCAAACCGATCACAGATTTACTGCACTATAAGGCCAAGGTAGCATTGCAATTCTGCCGTAAAACGAGCTACGAGGTGGGGGACAAGTGTGGGAAGGTGTTGGCTAGGATGGTCAGGGAACATAGGCGCTCAGCTTACATTCCCCACATCATGTGCTCCACCGGGCAGGAAGCTACACTCCCCGCACAAATTTCACAAGGGTTCAGGGACTTCTACCCTTTACAACCTACCGAACAGGACACCTCCCCAAGCCGACATTGAGGACTATATAACGACCTCCCTACTCACGCCCCTTCCCATTGAGGTTCAGGAAGAACTAGATTCCCCTATAACTCTAGAGGAACTTCAGCTAGCTATTGGAACTATGAAACCAGGCAAAGCCCTTGGGTCTAGATGGCTACACTATACAATACTATAAAACCCTCCTCCCGCTACTAGGTCCACATATTGTTTTTCAATGCAGTTGGATCCGAGGCCATCTTCCCTAGAGATACCTTGAGGGCTCATATCTCGCTAATACACAAAGAAGGTAAGGACCCTACCTCTTTGCGTATTAGTAAAAGTTATAGGCCCATTTCACTTTTAAATATTGACTTGAAACTGTTCTCTAAGATCTTGACTACCCGGCTGGCACAACATCTCCAGAAATTGGCCCATCTTGACCAGGTGGGCTTTATCCCCACTAGGAAGGCAAGAGATAACACCATCAAAGCACTCAACAACTTCTAAAGGCGCCTCGTGTGTTTTCTTAAGCACCAATTCCGAAAAGGCATTTGACCGGGTAAATTGGAACATAAACATGTATTAGAAATACATATTTATGCTACAGGAAGATATAATTCTGCACATTTCACAATTGTTGTCCCTTTAAATCACAGTGCTTGCTTTACCAGAAATGCAATCAATGAGGTGTATTTTGTGTCCGGTCTTCCAGCATTATAAAACACAAGTCTTGGTTACATTACTCTGTAGAGAAAGACGTCATCTACAGTACGATTACTCACGTTATCCAGGTCCGGGATGTCAAGGAAATACTCTGGATACTCGTATGAAATTCCCACATTGTTTACTGTAAAAGAAGAGGAGGATGTTATGTATCGGTCTGTTCTGTGTCACCTTACAGACGTATCTTCTGTGTTAGGCAAGAGGTAAAATATTGGGTTAAATGTACATTTCGAGCTTGAGAAAGGGTGCAATGCCCCTGGAATTCTCACTGTTCACATGACAAATATTGTGCCTCTTTTAACACATTCTTAGTCCTTAGATTAGGTTTGACCGGCGAGTACTTTGGCAGATGCCCACAGTCCCTGAATGCAGCCTGTCCAGGGCCGGGCAAGCCTTTACATCTCCATAAACCTTGATTACGTGCAATGATTGAGGTGGGCACATGCAGAATGCTGCTTACAAAAAAAAAAAAAAAAAGGGTCTTAAAATATAGACACATAGAAGTGGGTGTTAAACCAAAAAAGTTGAAAGAGTCCAAAGTATTTAACTGTTTACGATTCTACCACATAAAAAAAAAAACCACCAACACGTTTCAGGGGGAACAACCCCCCCCCCCCACCCTTCATCAAGGCTTGCAAAAAGCACCCTGAGGTGATTCAGTTCGCATAGGTAGCGCTATACAAGTCACTCATTCATTCATGGCTTAGAAAAAAAATGAAATAAGGACATGAAAGGAAACTATAACAGAAGGGATCTAGATGTGGTCTGAGATGAACCCTTGTCTGGACTGCAATTACGCAATGCCACCGACCAAAGTCATTATTGCATTGGTTTGTTTTTTTTTGCAAACCCTAATGAAAGTTGGGGGGGAGGGGGCTCTGAAAAGCAATGGATGTTTTTTGTAATTGAATTACAAACAATTAAGAGCATCTGATTCTTTCACAGGGTATGGCGTCAGCTTCTTTAGGCTGGGCTCACAGCAAGGGTCAGGTGCGTCCTGGTTCACCGTTTCAGGTCCGATTTCAGCCTGAATTTTGGTCTGAATTCGGACCTGAAACGCACTGGACCTGCTGTGGAGATATGTGAACCGGCTCCAGTTAAAATCTCTTGCTCTGGCAAGCATCAGGAACCAGCATCCAATTCGCAAAGGTGTGAACCCAGCCTTAGGTCTAAACAATGGGGTTGATTTATTAAAGACAAATAGAATTTGCACTTTGTTAAGTGCAGTTGCTCCAGAGCTTAGTAAATGAGGTAAAGCTTCATCTTGCAAAGAATACCCAATCACATGCAAGGACATTTTAAAAAACTGCATTTTTGCTTGCACATGATTGGATGATGGAAGTCAGCAGAGCTTCTGCTTATTTACTAAGCTCTGGAGCAACTGCTCTTTGCAAAGTGCACCGTCTATTTGCCCTTTAGTAAATCCACCCCATTGTGTTATTCCTGAGTACCTATCGAGGGAGGCCTGTTTGGGATCTGCCTTACTACAGTCAGAGAGCTCGTTTTAATACATCCCTGCATTCATTCATTTGAAAAAGCCTTGAAATCCCAGTGCCTTTTAAATATTTCCCTGTGGCAATCAAGAGAACAGTCAAAATCACATGACCAGAATCTTCTTCAACGCAGCAGAGAAAACTCTGACATACCCCAGGCATCACACCATGGCCTGCATTTTATGAATGGGCCGTAAGGTGCAAGCTGAGGAGTGGAGTAATAATGTGGGGTATAATGGAGGACACATAGGGGTTGATTTACTAAGACCCCTTTCACACGGTCGGACCGGTCAGGTCCGCCTGTCAGTTTTGACGGCGGACCCGAACGGGCGCTCCATGTTAGTCTATGGAGCGTCGGATGTCAGCGGAGACATGTCCGCTGACATCCGACCCCGTCCGATCTGCTAAAAGCAGACGGGTGGCTCTACGTCCAGGTCCGTCGCTGGCGGATCGGATCAGGTGAGATCTGATGAAAATGGACATGCTGTCCGTTTTCGTCCGATCCCTCCATAGGCGGCAGCGGCGCCTGACAAGCCCCTCCCCGCTCAGTGAGCAGAGAGGGACCTGTCATCCGCCGGCTCAGCGGAGATCAACGGACTGATCTCCCGCTGAGCCGGCGGACTGAGGCGGGCTCCGTAGAAACGGAGTCCGCTTCGTGTGAAAGGGGCCTAAAACTGGAGAGTGTAAAATGGGTGCAGCTGTGCATGGTAGCCAATCAGCTTTTAACTTCAGCTGGTTCAAATAATCTTTGACAAAGCAAGCTGGAAGCCGATTGGTCTCTATGCAGAGCTACACCAGATTTTACACTCTCCAGTTGTACTAAATCAACCCCAAAGTGGTATTCGTTCTTCAATATAAATAGGTCCCTTTACCAGGTATCCCCTATAAATACAGCAGGTTGCCTTTAAAGTGGTTGTAAAGCCTAAGGCTCGGTTCAGATTGGCTCCCGCTGCTGTCAGGCGACTTAGCCACCTGACAAGTTGCGCTCCATTCAGTGCAATGGAACCGTTCTAATCGGAGCGATTTAGAAAAAGGTTCCTGTACTACTTGGGGGCGACTTCGGAGCGGCTTGCATTGACTTCTATTATAGAAATTGTTTGCAAGCCGCGCTAAAGTTGCGCTGTGTTGGGGGCGGCTTCAGAGTCGGACCCCTTTGAAGCCGCCCCAGTGTGAACTGAGACATCAGGTTTTTCACAGAAAAAGATCCCCCCCTTTTTTTCTCACCTGAGCCCGATCTGATCCAGTGATGAGCGGGAGCGCAGCGGCTCCACCTGCTGTCTCTCTCCTCATTGGACAGATTGATAGCAGCTGCTGTCATTCAAATCCAGTGACTTGGGATGGGGGGGCTGAGTCCCGCTGTCTGTCAATGGACGCAGCAGCAAATTCGGGAGCCGCACGGGTGCCCCCAGGGAAAGTGGCTTTCCCTGGGGGCACCCGATGAAGAGGAGGGGCCTGGAGTGCCACCCCAGAAGAAGAGGATCAGGGCTGCTCTGTGCAAAACAATTGCACAGAGCAGGTATGTATAGGCATGTTTGTTATCTTTATTTAAAAAAATAAATAAAATATGAGGGTTTAAAACCCCTTTGAAGCCTAACTTCAGGCAGATAATAAATGATCCCTTGCAGTGGGGCTGTGGCACTGATCCAGCAGTGGACAGTCTCTGCAGTGTTCTGCGAGACCGGACACTGCAGGACAGTCGTCAGGACCTTAGACTGCTTGTGCAGGAGCTACAGGGACCTGTCTAGCTGGGTGGAGGATTTGGGTAAGTAAATCTCCTTTTATTGTTCCCTAGACATAAACCAGCAATTAACCCTTGCAGTGTGGGCACAGCCCCACAATTCTGTACAAGACGCAGCCACACTGAAAAAGGATCTTTTTTTTTTTTTTGCCCGGAGTTGGGCTTTTTAAAGACATCAGAGAGAAGGTATGGAATACCTGCGTCTCTGAGATCCCATGGCAGGCAGTCATGTGAGCAAAAGCCCAGGCATGGAACACGTGTTCACTGATCTCCCAATACGAGGGGTCCAAAAGTTACAATAGTTGCACGTTAAAGCGTTTGTTACCCTCAACACTTCATATTCCTGATCTGTGCCTGCTGCGCCATGTACTTGTATGAGAAAGTCTCTCTTTGTATTGCGTCCTTTATGTGAAATCCCCGGTGTTCCTGCCAGTCCTTCTAATTTCCTATTAAAAACTGACCACACTAAGCAGGAGAGCGCAGTGTGATCAGTTCTCTAGCTATGCTGGGAACTCAGCCTGCTCTCCTCCAACAATCAGACTTGTCCTGATATGCCCTTGCTGCTCAGCCATTCACTGGGAAGCTCAGTGTGCTGCTGCTTCTCCTCCCCCCCCCAGCTCTTATGCAGCTGAGAACAGAGGGAATGTAATCACTTATAAAAAAAAAAAGGGGGGGGGGGGGGAAGTATTTATAATTTTTTTTTTATATCTGTACAAAAACGTTTTGCCTTTCCTTTTTATTTTGAACTGAATGCGTTATTTTACAAGGTGATGGTTTACAAGTGGTTGTAAGGGCAGAAGGTTTTTTTTTTTATCTTCGTGCATTCTAAGCATTAAGGTAAAAAACCTGTGTGCAGTAGCCCCCCTCAGCCTCCACCTGAGGTCCATTCTAGATCAGGGGTCTCAAACTGGCGGCTCTCCAGCTGTTGCAGAACTACAAGTCCCATGATGCATTGCAATGCTGACAGTTACAAGCATGACTCGCACAGGCAGAGACATGATGGGACTTGTAGTTTTGCAACAGCTGGAGGACCGCCAGTTTGAGACCTCTGATCTAGATCCAGCGATGTCGCACAAGAGACTCGGTTATCCAGGACTCCTCTCCTCATTGGTTGAGACAGCAGAGCTGCGCCATTGGCTCCCACTGCTGTCAATCAGTCAGTGAGCCAATGAGGAGAGAAAGGGGGTGGGGCTGTGTCTGAATGCACACAGGAGGCTGTGATTTGGCTCAGGTGCCCCCATAGCAAGCTGCTTGCTATGGGGTCACTAAACAGGAGGGAGGGGCTAGAAGAGTCGGCGGGGGACCTGAGAAGAGGAGGATCAGGGGCAGGATGCAGTGGTTTGCACAGAGCAGGTAAGTATAACAGGTTTGTTATTTTTAACAAAAAAAACAAGACTTTAGTATTGCTTTAAGGCTATGAATAGATATGAAAGCGATTACTGCTTGTAGCTGATCTGTCAGACAAACAATTTTTTGTAAAAAAGATAATTCTGTAGATGTTACAATTTCTTTCACCCGAAAAGTCACATTCCAATAACTCCATGCAGTGCCATATTGGGCGGCACAGTGGTGTAGTGGGTCGCATGCTTGCCTAGCAGTAAAAAGGGTCGCTGTTTGGAATCCCAACCACGACACTACCTGCCTGGAGTTTGCATGTTCTCCCTGTGCCTGCGTGGGTTTCCTACGGTACTCCGGTTTCCTCCCACACTCCAAAAAAATAAAAAAAATAAAAAAAAAAAAGACATGCTGGTAGGTCAATTGGCTTCTGTCTAAATTGGCCCTAGTATATGAATGTGAGTTAGGGATATTAGATTGTAAGCTCCTGGAGGGTAGGGACTGATGTGAATGTACAATGTATATGTAAAGCGCTGCGTAAATTGACAGCGCTATACAAGTACCTTAAATAATAATAAAACAAAAGAATACTTCTAGGTACAATAAAAATGAGCCAATGGATTATTTATTTTATTTATTTCAGGTACTTATATAGCGCCGTCAATTTACGCAGCACTTTACATATACATTGTACATTCACATCAGTCCCTACCCTCAAGCAGCTTACAATCTAATATCCCTAACTCACATTCATATAATAGGGACAATTTAGACAGAAGCCAATTAACCTACCAGCATGTCTTTGGAGTGTGGGAGGAAATCGAAGTACCCGGAGGAAACCCACGCAGGCACAGGGAGAACATGCAAACTCCAGGCAGGTAGTGTCATGGTTGGGATTCAAACCAGCGACCCTTCTTACTGCTAGGCGAGAGTGCTACACACTACACCACTGTGCGTACAAAGATACAAGAAAAAACAGACCAATGATAAGACCTTCTCCAAAAAAAACGAAAAACAACGAATAGACAAATGAACACTTCGCTCAAAAGGTGTTTTTTTTTTTTTTTTTTTATGTCTATGGGTATCCTAATGTACACATTTTGCATCCCCTGTACATGCACACACTGGCCACTAGATGGCAGTAATTGCTCAGAAGAAGAGCGGTGGTTTTTCCGCAGAATGAAAACACTTCCTGCTAGATCATCTAAACTCAACTGGATGATTCCCCAAAGCTGTCTATAGAAAAAGTGCACAGACACAAAACCTACAGACGGAGTTTCTGGAGGTTTTGGCTCGTGAACAAAAAAAAAAAAAAACTGACTGATTTTCTGTGGAGCCAACCCCCCCTCCCCAGAAATGGTGGGTGATGTATGTCTAACAGTCCATTTTGGTGAAAACTTCAAAAAAAGCTCCACTTAGCACAAAATTCCTTGATCACCCATTGGCGTTAAAGTGCCAATAACCCAAAAGCAAACATTTATTATATTGCAGCTTACCAATTCTTAGATGTGATGGCTGCATTGGTTTTCTTTTTTTTAGGCTTTCTTGCTTTTATTTTCACCTAGGGATCTGGCCAATAAGTCTGTTTTAGCACAGAACAAGCTGCTCTGCAGATGCAGCAGTTAGAGGGTTGAGACTAACCCTTTACCACTGGCAGGGGTGCTTACAATAATTTATGTAAACCTTTATCCCAAAGGGGGACAAAAAGTAACTGCTTATAAAGTGTTAGCTGGGGATTGGCTTCAATTTGTTAGTGTATCTAAATCTGCTAACACTTTCCTCCCCACAGATTAACAATGCTGCTCTCCTAAAGTGAATGTAACTGCCGGTTCACACAGGGGCGGCACGACTTGCAGGTCGACTCACCGAGGCGACCTGCACACGACTTCAGCGGCGACTTGCAAGACGACTTCTGTATAAAAGTCAATGCAAGTCGCCTGAAGTCGCCCCAAAAATAATACTAGAGGAACCTTTTGCTAAGTCGGAGCGACTTGCGTCGCTCCTATTAGAAGGGTTCCGTAGTACAGAACGGGAGGAGACTTGTCAGGCGGCTAGGTCGCCTGACAAGTCGCCCCTGTGTGAACCGGCACTGAAGGTTCGTTTTTCTTTGTTTTTGTTTTTTAAATAACAAACATGTTATACTTACCTGCTCTGTGTAAGGGTTTTGCACAAAGCGGCCCTGATCCTCCTTTTCTGGGGTCCCCCGGCGGCACTCCTGGCTCCGCCTCTTCAGCAAGTGCCCCCCACTGAGAGCGCTCCCGAATCCTGCTGCTGCATCCATTGACACAGACAGCAGGACTCTGGCCCGCCCTTGGGTCACTGGATTTGATTGACAGCAGACTATCAATCTATCCAATGAGGACCCAAAACAGCAGCTGGAAAGATCGGGTTCAGGTAAGAAAAGGGGGGGGGGGGTATGGGAGCAGCTGCAGCACAGAAGGTTTTTCACCTTAATGCATAGAATGCATTAAGGTGAAAAAACCCTGAGACTTTACAACCCCTTTAATCCTTGCTATGTTCCAGTTTATGTTGGGAGCACCACGGTTGCCCTGGCTTTCCTGTTCGAGAGGGACTCCTTCCTCTTGAAGCCACCCTTGTATAAAGGAACACTATGTGCATCAACAGAAACACACAGCCCTGTAGCCTAGACTGGCAAGGCACTCCCCTCAACCGCACCTTCCCTTCTCCAAGCGAACAGACTGGCCCGAGACTGCACTGTCCACCCTTTTCCTGCGAAGACCAGAAGTTCATGGAAGCAGCACTGAAAGACCAGGAGCCTGCGGAATTGAAAGTTATAAAATGCAAGGGCTGGGGGAAGAATTTTAAGAAATGGTTTCCTGGGGAATGTTTATTTTATTTTACTCAACATGTACTAAAAAAATTAAAAAAACAACTATGAGGATTTAATATTACCTACTTAATGCCCGCCTGCAATGTACTACGGATGGGTGGCCACTGTAGACAGAGCGACGTACCCATAGGTTCCACCGATGGGCACTGCTGAGGCTGCGCAGATGGGTACTGCTGAGGTGGCACTGATAAGCTGCACTGATGGGGCTGCGCAGATGGGCACTGCTGAGGTGGCACTTATAAGCTGCACTGATGGGGCGGCGCAGATGGGCACTACTGAGGTGGCACTGATAAGCTGCACTGATGGGGCGGCGCAGATGGGCACTACTGAGGTGGCACTGATAAGCTGCACTGATGGGGCGGCGCAGATGGGCACTACTGAGGTGGCACTGATAAGCTGCACTGATGGGGCGGCGCAGATGGGCACTGCTGAGGTGGCACTTATAAGCTGCACTGATGATCCGTGTAAATGTGTGCTGTCACAGGATTGCCAGTTATAGGCTTGCCTTTTCTCACACAGTGACAGCGTTGAGGAAAGGAAATGCCGATAACCGGCATTTGCTTACATGGGATCAACTGTGATTGGACACAGCTGATCACATGGTAAAGGGCCCCCTGTGACTGTCCCTTTACCTCGATCTGTGATCAGCTGTGTCCCAAGCTGACCACAAACCTTCCTCACTGTGCTATATGTTTTCTGCTGCACCATTGCCATGGTTATATCTCCTTAGTCCTCTCCATAAAATTATCAGAAATGTGTGCTTAAAGTAGAACTATAGGCAACACTTTTTTTTTTTTCCATTTTGGATAGAATATGGGAGAGTTTTAGCCCCTGTCAGTTTATTTTATACCATCCCATTTCAGAGATTTCCCTTCACTTCCTGCCCCATAGCCAAACAGGAAGTGAGAGGAAATCTATGCAAATTAAGGGAATCCATTGCCCCTTCCCCGCCTTAGAACTAGTGTCCCCACTAGAAAATTTCAGGGCGAGTATTAAACAGCAAGGGGTGTGGCCTTGACAGGAAGGGGTGGGACATATTTAAATTAGGGGGTGCACAAGTTTAGACAGGCCTAGGGCAGCACAAAACCCAAATACACTACTGATGTATACCCTCAGCCCAGTTGGGCCTCGTGTAACCCCATTTTTATAACATACAGCCCCAGTTTTACTTACCAAGGACTCCAATCTCTAGACTTTTCAGTCCCACCTCAATTCGCTCATAGATCTCTGCAGGTTTTCCAAAATCTGCCGCAATTACTTTGGTTTCCACTTTGAACTTTTCTCCTAAGGGAAAAAAAAACAAAAATACATATAAATGGTTCTGATATATAATCAGAGCTAGTAGCCACAGGATATGATCCCAGAGATATTTGTCTTCTGTAAGGATATGAAGGTCTTTACATAATATATACATACATACTTATATACATATATATATATATATATATATATATATATATATATATATATATATATATATATATATATATATATACATATACACACACACATATATATATATATATATATATATACACACATATATAGGGCTGAAACAACTAATCGATTAATCGACAACTAATCGATTATGAAAATCGATTACTATTTTCATAATCGATTAATCGGCCAGTAACATAATGGGGTTAAAAAAATATGAGCCCTTTATAGTACAAAAAGAGCAAATAATCGCTACTGTAAATATTACTTTCACCGTTCTACAGTAAAAAAAATGAACCCCTTACAGTAGCGATTATTTGCTTTTTTTTGTACTATAGGGCTCATTTTAGTTTCTTTTAACCCATTGTGTTACTAAACGTCTTAGACCTGGTTCACATCTATGTGTTTTTTGGTGCTTTTTGCAGAAACACACTACAGTTCATTTACATGGTTTCCTATGGGACACGTTCACATCTATGCTTTTTTTCAGCCACTGCGTATTTGGAAAGGGTCAAGGACTTTTTTTTTTTTTAACGCAAAACGGTGCTTTTAGATTCAATATACTTCAATGGAGAAGCTGCAGAAAATCATGTAATGTGTTTTTGCAGCAATTTGTATTTTTTAATCTGCCCAACAACAAATTGGCCAAAAAACAGTATTTCTCTATTAAGAGTGTATACAGTATATCTCCTCTAATAGTGTATATACAGTATATCTCTTCTGTCTGTTATTCTCAGAGTGGATTCAATATTTTGCTCCCTAACCATATAGTTGGTTGTTTATATTTACCACTGCATAGGAGATATTTAAGAATAAATTGCCTTTTTTTTAAACTTTACATATTAACTAAATTATACACCACACTTTTTTTTTTTTTAGGTTATTAACCGATTAATCGAAACAATAATCGGCCAACTAATCGATTATGAAAATAATCGTTAGTTGCAGCCCTACACATATACACACACACACATATATATATATATATATATATATATATATATATATATATATATATATACATACATACACACACACACACACATATACATACACAGGTAATTCAAGTTAAAAAAAAAAACACAAAGATAAGAATGAATAGAAGATAAGATAATATCAGCGTTTGCGACAATATTTACCTTCAATTCACAGATTTCCCCCCGCAGTACATTATTCTAGACGTCCTCCAGTCTGATGGCCAGCATCGTTCAACCCACTTCCTGAGCCCAGGTCATCCTGGACCCGCCCCCCCCCCCCCCAACCTGTGACTGGACAATGAAAGCAGAACCGGCACAGTGATGAGCTCATCCCTCTGTCACACTGCTCTCTGCTCCTATCAGCATACTATGAATGTATTGGTTCCTTGCACTTTTGCTTCCTCTCACAATTCAGACTGGTGTTTTGTCAGAATAGGCGACCCGTCAGCTTTTGTAGCGGAAGTGACGTTCCGACGCCATCTTGCTACACCCCACGCTTAGTGTGGTCAGTTTTTAATAGGAAAGCAGAGGGACTGCTAGGAACACCAGAGACCCCCACACACCGTGTCCCCATCAGAGCCCCCTCCCACACCCCGTGTCCCCATCAGAGCCCCCTCCCACACACTGTGTCCCCATCAGAGCCCCCCCCCCCCCGTACACCTGTGTCCCTATCGGAGTTTCCCCACACATTTGTGTCCTAATCAGAGTCACCCCAGCATTTGGTCTGATCATCAAAGACCCCCCACACAGTGTCCCCATCAGAGCCCCCCCACACACACTGTGTCCCCATCAGAGCCCCCCCACACACACTGTCCCCAACAGAGCCCCCCCCCCCCCGGTACATCTGTGTCCCTATCAGAGTTTCCCCACAAATTTGTGTCCTAATCAGAGTCACCCCCCAAATTGGTCTCCCCATCAAAGACCCCCCACACACTGTGTGTCCATCAGAGCCCCCACACACACTCCGTGTGCCCATCAGAGCCCCCCCCCCCACCACAGTCTCCCCATCAGAGCCCCCCCCCCACACACACACACACTGTGTTCCCATCAGAGCCCCCCCACACACACTGTGTCCCCATCAGAGCCCCCCCCCACACACACACTGTGTCCCCATCAGAGCCCCCCCCACACACACACTGTGTCCCCATCAGAGCCCCCCCACACACACACACTGTGTCCCCATCAGAGCCCCCCCCCACACACACACTGTGTCCCCATCAGAGCCCCCCCCACACACACACACAGTGTCCCCATCAGAGCCCCCCCCCCACACAGTGTCCCCATCAGAGCCCCCCCACACAGTGTCCCCATCAGAGCCCCCCCCCCCCCACACACACACACACACACACACACAGACACACTGTGTTCCCATCAGAGCCCCCCCACACACACACACTGTGTCCCCATCAGAGCCCCCCCCCCACACACACACTGTGTCCCCATCAGAGCCCCCACACACACACACACTGTGTCCCCATCAGAGCCCCCACAGACACACTGTGTCCCCATCAGAGCCCACACACACACACACAGACACACTGTGTTCCCATCAGAGCCCCCCCACACACACACACTGTGTCCCCATCAGAGCCCCCCCCCACACACACACACTGTGTCCCCATCAGAGCCCCCACACACACACACACTGTGTCCCCATCAGAGCCCCCACAGACACACTGTGTCCCCATCAGAGCCCACACACACACACAGTGTCCCCATCAGAGCCCCCCCACACACACTGTGTCCCCATCAGAGCCCCCACACACAGTGTCCCCATCAGAGCCCCCCCACACACACACTGTGTCCCCATCAGAGCCCCCCCCACACACACACAGTGTCCCCATCAGAGCCAACACACACACACACTGTGTCCCCATCAGAGCCCCCCCCCCCCCCACACACACACACACACTGTGTCCCCATCAGAGCCCCCCCCCCCACACACACACACACACACACACACACAGTGTCCCCATCAGAGCCCCCCCACACACAAACTGTGTCCCCATCAGAGCCCCCCCACACACACACACTGTGTCCCCATCAGAGCCCCCCCCACACACACTGTGTCCCCATCAGAGCCCCCCCCCACACACACACACTGTGTCCCCATCAGAGCCCCCCCCCCCACACACACTGTGTCCCCATCAGAGCCCCCCCACACACACACTGTGTCCCCATCAGAGCCCCCACACACACACAAACTGTGTCCCCATCAGAGCCCCCCCCCCCACACACACACACTGTGTCCCCATCAGCGCCCCCCCCCACACACACACTGTGTCCCCATCAGAGCCCCCCCCCCCACACACACTGTGTCCCCATCAGAGCCCCCCCCACACACACACTGTGTCCCCATCAGAGCCCCCCACCCACACACACACACACACTGTGTCCCCATCAGGACCTCCCCACACAGTGTCCCCATCAGAGACCCCCCCCACACACACACAGACACACTGTGTCCCCATCAGAGCCCCCCCACACACACTGTGTCCCCATCAGAGCCCCCCCACACACACTGTGTCCCCATCAGAGCCCCCCCACACACACTGTGTCCCCATTAGAGCCCCCCACACACACTGTGTCCCCATCAGAGCCCCCCCCCACACACACACTGTGTCCCCATCAGAGCCCCCCCCACACACACTGTGTCCCCATCAGAGCCCCCACACACACACACTGTGTCCCCATCAGCGCCCCCCCACACACACACACACTGTGTCCCCATCAGAGCCCCCCCCCACACACACACACTGTGTCCCCATCAGCGCCCCCCCCCCCCCACACACACACTGTGTCCCCATCAGAGCCCCCCCACACACACACTGTGTCCCCATCAGAGCCCCCCCACACACACACTGTGTCCCCATCAGCGCCCCCCCCACACACACATTGTGTCCCCATCAGAGCCCCCCCCACATACACTGTGTCCCCATCAGAGCCCCCCCCACACACACACTGTGTCCCCATCAGAGCCCCCCCACACACACTGTGTCCCCATCAGAGCCCCCCCACACACACACACACTGTGTCCCCATCAGAGCCCCCCCCCCCCACACATACACACACACTGTGTCCCCATCAGCGCCCCCCCCACACACACACTGTGTCCCCATCAGAGCCCCCCACACACACTGTGTCCCCATCAGAGCCCCCACACACACCGTGTCCCCATCAGAGCCCACACACACACACAGTGTCCCCATCAGAGCCCCCACACACACACACACTGTGTCCCCATCAGAGCCCCACACACACACACACTGTGTCCCCATCAGAGCCCCCACACACAGTGTCCCCATCAGAGCCCCCCCACACACACACTGTGTCCCCATCAGAGCCCCCCCCCCCACACACACATACACACACACAGTGTCCCCATCAGAGCCAACACACACACACTGTGTCCCCATCAGAGCCCCCCCCCACACACACACACACACACACACACACTGTGTCCCCATCAGAGCCCCCCCACACACACACACACACACACACACACACACACACACACACACACAGTGTCCCCATCAGAGCCAACACACACACACTGTGTCCCCATCAGAGCCCCCCCCCCCCCCCCACACACACACACACACACACACACACTGTGTCCCCATCAGAGCCCCCACACACACACACTGTGTCCCCATCAGAGCCCCCCCCCCACACACACTGTGTCCCCATCAGAGCCCCCCCCCACACACACTGTGTCCCCATCAGAGCCCCCCCCCCCACACACACTGTGTCCCCATCAGAGCCCCCACACACAGTGTCCCCATCAGAGCCCCCCCACACACACACTGTGTCCCCATCAGAGCCCCCCCACACACACTGTGTCCCCATCAGAGCCCCCCCCCCGTACATCTGTGTCCCCATCAGAGCCCCCCCACACACACACACACACACAGTGTCCCCATCAGATCCCACACACACACAGTGTCCCCCATCAGAACCCCCCCTGCGCTCTTGTGTTCTCCTAAGAGCCCCCTTCCACATTTGTGTCCCCATCAGAGAAGCACAACCTCCCCAGCATATCAGTGCAGATCTGCTGCACCTCCCAGCTCCCGTCCAGCTGTTACACAGGCATATTGTATACAAAATTACAGCCGGGCCTGGGAGGTGCAGCAGGTGCGTACCAAAGTACTTCAATGGTTGCCTGGACCCCAGCGGTCCTAGCAACCGACAACACAGTGAGGGACCGTGTTGGGCAGGCTTTGTCGGGTTGCGGAAACTGCGCTGCATTCTGACAGGAGGTTTGAGCAGAGACTGACCCTACAATAAGTCCGAGGAATCAAGCTGCGGGTCGGGGAAAAAAATGGGCCTTACTTTGGAGACCCCTGTACTAACCAATAAAAACCAAACTGATGGATCTGGAAGGAATTAGGCTTTACCCTGAAAAAAAAAATATATATATATATATATCTGATGCCACACCTTTCATTTTTTTTTTTTTGTAATGAAAAAGCAAAACAAACCTAAAGGGGAAGGAGAAAAGACTGAGCCGGCTCATTGCATAATAAAACCGATGCAGAGGAAAAAAAAAAGTGGGAAAACGTTGTCCAAACCCTCCATCAGATACTGGGGTGTATTTTTAGAAATGTTGGAATTAAGAATCGGGTTTGCTATGAACGACGCCTCCACCCATCCTTTCCCCCGCAACCCTAATCCATTGATTGAAATCGCTTCATCAAGCAAGAGCATCCTTTGCTGCAGCCTGAAGTCACGATACAGGCACATGAATCGGCTGGGAAGCGTGCCTCCCCTCCCTGAACATGCATCGGCATCTCTTTTTTTATGAAAGGCAGAAAGAAAAACTTAAGGGAGGAGAATAGCTGGTGATTTTCCTATAGATTTGTCTTAGTATGGAGGCCATGTGAGGACAGACAGGCCACGTCTCTGCTGCTCTGTAACACCCATCGCCCTTTATTCCCACCAGAAAGATTTTCATTTTCTGAAGAACAATGCCAGTCATTATTTTATTGGGGGTGGCGAAAGAGAGAGAGAGGGGGGGCGCAGTGATTTCATGTGACAACACTGAAGAAATGACACTTTGCTACAATGTGAAGTAGTGAGTGTACAGCTTGTATAACAGTGTAAATTTGCTGTCCCCTCAAAATAACTCAACACACAGCCATTAATGTCTAAACCGCTGGCAACAAAAGTGAGTACACCCCTAAGTGAAAATGTCCAACTTGGGACCAAAGTGTCAATATTTTGTGTGGCCACCATTATTTTCCAGCACTGCCTTAACACTCTTGGGCATGGAGGTCACCAGAGCTTCACAGGTTGTCACTGGAGTCCTCTTCCACTCCTCCATGATGACATCACAGAGCTGGTGGATGTTAGAGACCTTGCGCTCCTCCACCTTCGGTTTGAGGATGTCCCACAGATGATCAATAGGGTTTTTGAGAGATACTTTATGTACAGGACAGCAGTACGGGGAACGTGACTGATGACTGCCACGTAAATGGCTTAAAGTGATTCTACACTAGCTATGTATTTATATACTTACTTATCATGGACACAGTCATCGGGTATGCCACTCTTGGCACCTGCAGACCATATTATCGCTTTATATGCCATTACTTTTATTACCATGTATCTATTATGATATGCGTTTTATTGATATGTATTTTGTATCTATCATGCCTACATCTTGTGCTAAGGATATACATGTGTGTGTGTATATATATATATATACATATATATATTTCTTTTTGTCCATCATTATTACGTTACGAATTAAAAACTTTTTACTCCTACCTCCGCATTCCACCTGCTTCATTTAAAGTCCCAACTTCCCTTTGTTATGTACCTGAGACAGGGATGGAGACACCTAACCGTGCCTCATTTAAAGTCCCAATTCCCCCTTCTTATATAAAGTGATTCTAATGCCGCGTACACACGGTCGTACTTTTCGTCTACAAAAGTCCAACGGACGCTGACGGACTAAAGCTGGCTGGTAATCCGATCGTGTGTGGGCTTCTCCGGACTTTCAACGTACTTTTTTAGCCTCAAATCCGACGTACTTTAGATTTGAAACATGCTTTAAAACTTTACTTCGTAACTACGACGGACCCCGAAATCCGCTCGTCTGTGTGCTAGTCCGACGGACAAAAAGCCACGCTAGGGCACCTATTGGCTACTGGCTATGAACTTCCTTATTTTAGTCCGGTGTACGTCATCACGTACGAATCCGACCGACTTTTGTGTGGTCGTGTGTAGGCAAGTCCGTTCGTTAGAAAGTATGCCGCAAGTCCGCCGCAAGTCCGCCGAAAGTCTGCCGGAAGTCTGTCGGAAAGGCTGTCTGACTTTTGTAGACGAAAAGTCCGACCGTGTGTACGCGGCATAAAAGGCACTTTTTTTTTATATTTAAAAAAATAATAATAATTAACATGTTGTACTTTTCTTGGGTCTCCCGCCGGTGTTCCTGGCTCCTCCCTCATAGCAAGCAGGATGCACTGATGTGTGCTCGCTCCCGAGCCAGCTCAGAGTGGCCATTAAAGCGGAGGTCCACACAAATGACTCACTTAAAGTGGCTGTAAACCCAATGTCATCCTTTCTAAACTCCTGCCATAGGGGTTATCTATAAGGATATACATGTCTCTTTACCTGTCAAATGTCCCCCCTCTGTCTGTTATGAGACCCGAAAAACTGCGGATTCTGTGGGTGGGTCTGTTGTCTGGAGCTCGGTGGGTGGAGTCGTGATGTCAGTAGACTCCCCGCCCACCTCTACACTCCCCTTGTCAATATGTATTTTCTCTTGTGTATTTCTTACACTGAACTTCTGCTATGATCTCTAACATCCAGTGAAAAGACAGGAAAGTAACCACATGACTTCAGCATGCCAAATCATGCTGAGGTGTGGAACAGCCAATCCTTGCAGAGCAGCTGAAGAAAGGAGTGGGGGAGGGAATTAAAAAATAATGCATGTCTCTTAGGCTAGTGCACGAGATGTGTAAATCACCTGTCACTCACAGCAAGGGGGAGGATTTGAGAAAGTTTTTCTCTATTTGTCAAGATTTATCTCACTGAACAATAAAAGAGGATTGCTCAGAGCTGGATTAACTCTGTGTGTCAAGATTGGGCTCAAATGATAGGAAATCTTATACTGTATATTATGACACAAAAAAAAGAAAAAAAAATTTTCGGGTTTACAGCCACTTTAAGCTTAACCCAATTAGTGCATTGCACAGATGTGCCAATGAACAAAAAAAAAAAAATTTTGGTGCTGTATTTACCTTTATTATCGGTCTTTTTAGTGGCACTTCCTGCTTGTCACCCCCGCGGAAGTAGGCGTGTCTATCCTTTTTCCCCAGCGGCGCACTGTCTCCTGGGAGCTAAGTGTCAGCATTCCCAGGAGTCAGTGCGGATCACCGCCGAGAGAGATTGTAAAACAGGAAGTGACGCGTGACGCTGCTCTCTCCCCGTACTGAGCTTTGCATCATCTGTGTTTGTTTTTGTTGCCATCACAACGGGGCGGGAACTTTCCGATGACGCCGCCCGTTGTGATGGCAACCTGGAAGTTTATGGCGCTTCCCCCGTCAACACTGAGCATGCGCAGGAACGAGCGGTGAATGCTGGGGAGTTCAGCATTCACCGCATCCAGGAATTAAATGCTTGTGGGCTTCACAAGCCCACAAGCAAGATGGAAGCAGCCATCAATTATTATAACTTCGTTTTTTTTTGCCAAACCGGACATCAGGGGAGATTTTACAGCTAACAAGTGAGTGTAATATTGTAACTATGAAAAAGTGTATGAATGGCTGAAAAAAAAAAAAAAAAAAAAAAAAGAATGGTCGGTGGACCTCCACTTTAACACACACACACACACAGCTCGGCCCCGCTCCACCTCTCCTTACTGGCTGTGATTGACAGCAGCAGGAGCCAATGGCTCCCCCTGCTTCCTCTGTCCAATGAGGAGAGAGGACCGAGAGAGCTGCTGCTCTCATGCACATTGCTGGATCGAGATCAGGCTCAGGTACAGTTAGGATAAAGTAAAAACCATTGTATACAAACACATTTAAAAAACAAAACATATGAATTGAGTGGCCTCAAGGACTCTCATAACACCTCTAATACATGTATATATACCACATGTAACAAAGCGCAAAGATTTGAAGCACATAGAATAATAAGAATCCAATGGTTGTTTGGATATGTGGAGAGGTCGAGTCGTGTTTGGAGGTCGCTCAGAAAAGTCGCTCTACATGTTACGCGCGTTGGTGCGCTTCTTCAGGCGCTTGCATATCATAGGCTAAGTGCAGGTGTGTAATCAAAACCATGTATGGCTAACAAATGTCACCAGCAAGAAAAAGATGATAGACACAATAGTAAATACCGTATATACTCGAGTATAAGTCGTTCCGAGTATAAGTCGAGGCCCTAATTTACCACAAAAAAAAATGGGAAAAACGTATTGACCCGAGTATAAGACGAGGGTGAGAAATGCACAGCTACTGTAAGTGGAAAAGAGGGTCAACAATGCCCATTTGCAGCATCACTGTGCCCATTTGCAGCCATAAGTCCCCCGAACTTCAAACTCGGTAGTTAAGGGTTCCTAGATGCCCCCTAGCTGCAGCCAAAATTTGGGGTCTCTGAACCCAAAGGGTCCCAAAATGACATTGCTGCAGATGGACACAAATGACCGAATTATATCTCGGGGCTACTTAGTACTAAGAACCCCAAATTTGGTGTGCAAACCCAGTGGAACTAGCACCATAACATTTCCAAAGCTGGGGTTTCTAGCACTAAGTGGCCCCGAGATACAGGGCCCCAAAAATCAGTTCAGAAAATGTCAAGCACTTTTCTGCAGCAGAGAATGACATTTTCTGAACCGGATTTGGGGCCCCATATCTCAGGGCCACTTGATGCTAGGAACCCCAGCTTTGGATATGTTGTGGTACCAGTTCCACTTGGTTTGCATACCAAATTTGGGGTTCCTAGCACCAAGTGGCCCTGAGATACGGGGCCCCAAATTCGGTTCGGAAAATGAATTTTTTTGCTGCAGAAAACTGCTTGACTCGAGTATAAGTCGAGCGGGGCACTTTCAGCACAAAAAAATGTGCTGAAAAATTCGACTTATACTCGAGTATATACGGTACTCATCTACAGCGGTGGAATAAATGAACTGACGTCAATGTTAATTGTTGTAACAATAACAAGCGATGTCCAATGGTAGAGAGCAGAGTGTTTGACTAAAACAGCCAATCACCTTTGTGGACAAAGCTGTGGTAAATGGTAGAGAACAAGCAAAAGCCGCGTGTGGTAGAGTGGAAGTATAGTAGCCTCTATACAGCGTCTCTGTGATGTTGACTAAAGGTGAAGGCAGAGATCCTCTGGGCTGGACGGCTTAAGTAGGCAGGACTGACGAGCAGGATATCATCAACAGCTGAGTCACTGTGGAGAGAGATGGGAGCTGGCAATTAGCCGACAGCTGAGCGGCCAGTTCAGAGAAGGAAGGGTTGAGCCCAGCCCTGACAATAGGAGAAGATAAGGAGAAAAGAAAGGGTGGCTGGGAAAACATTCTGAGAACATTGAGTACTAGTGATCACAGTTCTACCAGGAGAGGTATCACCTCTAGGAGGGGGGGACAGTTTGACATTATAACGACAACCCCAGAAGACCTAAATCAAGGCAAGGCCGGGGGTGACCCCGCCGGGGTCGAGAGTATTGTAGCAAGGGTAATCAGAGGAAGAGAAGCGGAGCCAAACATACCATAAAACCTTATATTTTGTCAAAGGTGTTAGTATCCATTGCCAACATCTCCATTCTCATAATGTCGTTGACAGTGGAGACCCACTGGGACAAAATGGAGAAATTTAGAAATTGAATGAAAGGTTTAGCACTGGGAAACACATTTTGAAAGATAAAAAGTGTATTTTATATACAACTATATAGATCAGACCAAAATGAGGGACACCATAAGGAGGAAAGAGAGACAGAGGGAGATTAAAGCAAGTAAATATATTATACCTTCCCATTTACTAATGCTTGCAGCAGCATAACGATTAAAAACTGTTGATTGAGAGAGTTTAGTTCCGTTTAATGTGTGTGATCTCCATTCCAGAACCAGCACAGGTTATGAGGTGTCAGAAAACTGTAATAAGTCCAACATGTGGTGCAAAGCAGCTTCATTAATATGGGCTCCAAAGAGTACCTATAGCATCCCGAATAATCAAAAACTGGCACTGGCTCCTAATCGCAGGCATCTTCATGTGCCTACACCTAGGTTCAGTTGATATGCAGAGCTGCCTTGCACACGTTACGACTAGATCTGGCACGGTCGCACTCTGGCTCGTACCTTTCTGCCCTCCATGTGATAAGTGGCCCTACCGGTTAACAGGGAAGCGCAAGTGTGGGAGGGCGCTGCTTGAGCGTGTCCATGCAAGCTGCTGTTGCAATTTGCAAAAAAAACAGAGGGTTTTTGGAGCTCTCAGGCCCAATTCACACCTGAGCGATTGTCTGCTTGAAGCTCAAAAACGCTGGAGGAGAACAAAAAAAAAAAAATCTATTATTCTCTATGGAGATGGGTTCACATCTTCACTCCAAGTCGACTGAAGCTCAGACAAGTTCTGGAGCTTTTTTTTTGCCACTCGAAATTGGGTGGATTTGGGAGTTTTTGGCGCGTTTGTATTCCCATAGAAATGAATGGAAATGCGCCGTTCGCGTCGATTTCTGCTCAACTGAGAAAAAGTAAAAAATAATATATGTATAAATAGAATGTAAAAAATAAATAAATACACAAATAACTAAAAATCATCATAAATAAGCAAAATAAATAAATAATATGTAATAGGAAGTTTTTATCCCCTCTATGGCACACTGATACTAAGCTGGACCACCTGGGGGGCCTTGATGGTCTTTTGGAATCTTATTCAAGTTTGGGGTGATAGTGCCTTCATCGTATATTCTATCTATATATTGCTGTATTTATGTAAATATATGAATTGTAAATATGCTAGACCTATTTTGGTCTTTGTATGTATTAGTGTCTTTTCTTTTTTCTTTTCCGAATGTTCATTAAAATTTATGGTTTATTTCTTATTTTTAGTGACATTGTATATAAAAAGGTCTTACAAAAGCTCCAGCAGATGCCATGATTATGGCGAAACACGTAGAGGCAACCAACTTCTGTACTGTGACCGCATGATTTTCATGTTCTGGTTTTAAACTTTCTATTTTAATCATATTTGTTTAACAACTTGCCGCCCGCCCACCGTTAAATGACGGCTGGGCGGTGCGGCTCTCGTTCTGGGTGGACGTCATATGACGGCCTCCAAGAACGACCAGGGGTGCGCAGCGCGGCGATCGCGCCGTGTTGCTAGGACACGATCAACGAGCAACACGGCGCGACCCCGATCTGTGTAAAGAGCTGCAGTCGCGGCTCTTTAACCATGCGATCGGCTGTGTCCAATCACAGCCGGTCACATGTAAACATGGAGATGCCGGTAATCAGCGCTCCTCGCCTCACACTGACAGAGTGAGGAGAGGAGAGCCGATCAGCGGCATCTCCTCACAGGGGACAGCTAGGTATGTAATCAGGGCACTGATCATCAGTGCCCTGATTACAATTAATTGCCCACCAGTGCCAGCAATGATTGCCCACCACTGCCAGCAATCAGTGCCAACCAGTGCCCATAATTTCCACCAATCTGTGCCCACAAGTGCCTGCAATCAGTGCCCACAAGTGCCAGCAATCAGTGGCCATTAGTGATGCCAGTCAGTGCTAGCTATCAGTGCTGTCCATCAATGCCACCCATCAATGCCCAGTGCCCACCAGTGCCACCTATCTGTGCCCACCAGTCCCACCCATCAGTGCTGCCTATCAGTGCCCATAATTACAGCATATTCGTGCCTCATCAGTGCCACCTCATCAGTGCCCATCAGCACTGCCTCATCAGCGCCCATCAGTGAAGGAGAAAAATTACTTAATTTACAAAATTTACTGACAGAAACTAAGAAAAACTTTTTTTTTCCCCAAAATTGTTGGTCTTTTTTTTTTTTTTTGGAAAAAAAATAATAAACCCAGGCGTAAATTAAAAACCACAAAAGAAAGCTCTATTTGTGTGAAGAAAATGAAAACAATTTCACATGGTTACAGTGATGCATGACCGCGCAATTGTCATTCGAAGCGTGACAGCGCTGAAAGCTGAAAAATGGCCTGGGCAGGAAGGGGGTGTAAGTGCCCGGTATTGAGGTGGTTAATAAAATTGGTACCATCAATTTGATCGATTTTTTTTTTTTTTTAAACCTCAAAACTCCCATTTCTATTCCTTGCCATTTTTGAATATGTAATAATACAATAATAAATAATAATTAACCTCTAACCTTAAAAAAAAAATAAACACATTATTATTTTATTATTATTATTATTATTATTATTAATAATCATAAACCAGACTTTAACAAAATAAATACATTAATAATAATAATATAAATAATAAAATTTGGCACAAAAACGTGCCAAAATCATGCATAAAAACGCACGAAAAAATGCCGGAAAAGTGCTCAAAGACGCTACGCTCAGGTGTGAATGCAGCCTCTAGAAAGAGTGCAGACACCTAGAGAAGCCTACAATACAAACCCTGGACGGGTAAGTGATCATTTATCAATTTTAGATATGAACATTTCCAAATAAAGCGGCAAAGCCCTGTAACAACGGCATGAGATAAAAGGCAAGGAAGGTCTTCACAATAAAGTCGAACAGAAAATTATAACACAGGATTATGGAAGCGAAGGTAACACAATAACCGCATATAAGGTTAGAAGGACGCATATGCCTGCGTGCAGGTACAGAGCAAGTGACAGCTCTGTGCAGAACGTCACTACTATGCATTGCGCTCTTGGGTGACCTCAATAACATCTCCAGGGGTAGCGTGGAAAGATGGGCATCAGTGAACCGACGCATCATGGCCTGCAATTCTCCACGGTGAACACTGCATTATGTATCTGCTGTACAGTCCCCTGGGCGTTCGGCCTTGTGACGTGCTACAGGAATCTCTGGGCACTCAGGTGGCTTAAAGGACGTTCCAAATGCATTGCTTTAAGTATTGTGGAGATACTACAGACAGGCTCCGAAAAAAAGAAAAAAAAAAATAAACAGACCATTGTGTCGCTGCCAGAAGCTGCCAAAAAGGACGGCCAATGAGCTGACATTTCAGGGGACTTGCAAGAAAAAACATACTGTATAGGGAATTATTTTTAGCCATTTAATGATGTATTTTGTTGGCTTACATTGTCATTTATAATTATAACAAAACGGCAAAAAAAAAAACGCCTAAAAATGAAAACAATGTGTTGTGTGACGACAAAAGTGACTTTTGCTTGGTGTGCACGCCGCAGGGCTGGACAAATGCTGAGCGTTAGGTTGCGAATCAGCTTGAATCGTTACAGCCGACGCATGACTTTTTGAGATTCTTTTTTACTTGTCAAAAAAAGCAAATGTCCCTTTGCTATTTTAGGCCTCACTCAAGCCAAAAATCGATTAAAACATGGAAATCTCCTATTGCCGACTTACCTTTGGAAATGCTATCCAAAAAGGTCCCCAATGGCCTGACCAGCATTGTACCGTTCCGGGTCTCCATTGCATGTTCCTACACATGCATGGCCAGACACTACGGGACTTGAAGGGTTTGCTGCCTCAACACTTCATATTCCTGATATGTGCCTGCTGTACCATTGTACTTGTATGAGAAAGTCTCCTGTTCTCCTTGTATTGTTTCCTTTGTGTGAAATCCCTGGTGTTCCTGCCAGTCCCTCTGCTAGCCTATTAAAAACTGACCACACTAAGCAGGAGAGCACAGCATGGTCAGTTCTCTAGCTATAGTGGGAACTCAGCCTGCTCTCCTCCAATAATCAGACTTGTCCTGATATGCCACCGCTGCACAGCCATTTCCCTGGGAAGCTCAGTGTGCTGCTCCTCCTCCTTCCAGCTCTTTTGCAGCTGAGAACAGAACAGAAGGAATGTAATCATTTATTAAAAAAAAAAAAAAAAAAGTATTTGAAATAGAGGTGCACCAAATGGAAATTTTGGTGCCGAAACCGAAAAGGAGTTTGTAAAAAAAAAAAAAAAAAAAAAGATATATAAATAGAGATACATATAGATTATATATGAGAGATATCTCTATCTATTGATAGATATAGAGAGATAGATATATCTATTTTTCTATCTATCTATCGACACACATATATATATATACACACACACACACACACACACACACACACACACACATACACGCCGCTTCAACTGACAATGGCACGGTCATGCGACGTTGCACCCAAACAAAATTGACGTCCTTTTTTTCCCACAAATAGAGCTTTATTTTGGTGGTATTTGATCACCCCTTCCGTTTTTATGTTTTGCACTATAAATAAAAAAATACGACAATTGTGAAAAAAAAAAACAATATTTTTTACTTTTTGCTATAATAAATATCTCCATTTTTTTTTAAAAAACAAATTTCTTCATCAGTTTAAGCCAATATATATTGTTCTACATATTTTTGGTGAAAAAAAAAAAAATCACAATAAGCGTATATTGATTGATTTGCGCAAAAGCTATAGTGTCTACAAACTATGGGAAAGATTTATGGCATTTTTAGGATTTATTTTTTTTCTTACTAGTAATGGCGGTGATCTGCGATTTTTAGCGGTACTGCGACATTGCGACAGACAGATCGAACACTTTTGACACTTTTTTGGGACCATTGACAATTCGTGCTATAAAAATGCATGGATTACTGTATAAATGTCACTAGCAGGGAAGGGGTTAACACTAGGGGGAGATCAAGGGGTTAAATGTGTGTTCCCTCAGCGTGTTCTAACTGTATGGGGATGTGAGGAACTAGGAGAGGAGACATATAGTTTTTCCTACTTAGTAGGAACAAACGATATGTTTCTGCTTCCCTGACAGCACAGGGATTTGTGTGTTTACACACACAGATCCCCATGCTGGCGCTCGTGCACGCAATTGCGCGTGGCCGGTGGCGATCGTGCCCGCCGGCTACGCGCATTGGGTTCCCTGCCGTGCAGCAGGCGCGCGCCCTCTGGTGGCCGAAAAAAATGAAAGGACGTATCGGTGCGGGATTTCACCCAGGGGAGCCATTCTACCACAGTATATCTGCATGAGCCCCCAGACCTCCTTTACATTTGACACTTTTTTTTTCTTGGGGACCCCGATTTTGACCGGTACCCACTCCCCACGTCTGGTCAGATCGCCATGGCGATCTGAGCGAGTGGAAGTTCGCCCCCCTCCTTCTCCCACAGCTTTCTGAAAACCTGTGGGACCAATCACGAAGCGCAGTGCGGCTCGCGCATGAGCAGTTGGAAGTTGGCCGTGAATATGCAAAGCTGCCGTTTTCCAAGTGAAGATGCCGGCGCCTGCACCCAAAGCAGATTGAGGAATCGGCTCAGGTGAGGACATCACTGGATCCAGGGTAGGTAAGAGCCCTTATATTAAAAAGTCAGCAGCTACAGTATTTGTAGCTGCTGACTTAATTTTTTTTTTTTGTTGGGGGGGGGGACTGGAGCTCCTCTTTAAGTGGAAGATCTGTCCAAAGACCATCAGTCTGTTGGCAGACCTTTCATTGAGGTGCTGCAACAGGAAATTTGTAATAAAACTATGAGTTCCGCTTAAAGCGCACCCATGCCAACTTTCCCGTATTTGCTGGGACAGTCCCACATCTCGATTCTCTGTCCCGCCGATCCTGCGCCATGTCCCGGGATCATCAACATAATTTGAGTTAATGCACAAGCACAGTAACTCAAGAAGACTCCAAGTTGCGGGGATCAGCGCCTATTTAGAGGTGGGGGTCTGGGCAAGACCAACCCATAAAGTAGGTGTGGTTTCGGCATGCTCACCTGGAATATGGGTGTACAAAAATTAAAAGAGCTGGCGGGGGTTAACGGTGCCCCAGGATCCGGCACCACATTGTTGGCAAGTATACTTTAACCACTTCAATACCGGATACTTTTACCAGCTTCCTGCCAAGGTCAATTTTCAGCGCTGTCACACGTTGAATGACAATTACTCAGTCATGCAACACTGTACCCATATGACATTTTCATCATTTTTTGGAGAAAAATAGAGCTTTCTTTTGCTGGTATGTAATCACCACAGGGTTTTTTATTTTTTGCTACAAAAACTAAAAAAAAAAAAAAAAAAAAAAAGAAGGCTGAAAAGTTTGTTGTAAAATGTAGCAAATTTTTTTTCTTCACTGTTGATGAAGCTGCACCGATGGGAGCCGGTAAAGCTGCACCGATGGGAGCCGGTAAAGCTGCACCGATGGGAGCCGGTAAAGCTGCACCGATGGGAGCCGGTAAAGCTGCACCGATGGGAGCCGGTAAAGCTGCACCGATGGGAGCCAATAAAGCTGCACCGATGGGAGCCAATAAAGCTGCACCGATGGGAGCCAATAAAGCTGCACCGATGGGAGCCAATAAAGCTGCACCGATGGGAGCCAATAAAGCTGCACCGATGGGAGCCGGTAAAGCTGCACCGATGGGAGCCGGTAAAGCTGCACCGATGGGAGCCGGTAAAGCTGCACCGATGGGAGCCGGTAAAGCTGCACCGATGGGAGCCGGTAAAGCTGCACCGATGGGAGCCGGTAAAGCTGCACCGATGGGAGCCGGTAAAGCTGCACCGATGGGAGCCGGTAAAGCTGCACCGATGGGAGCCGGTAAAGCTGCACCGATGGGAGCCGGTAAAGCTGCACCGATGGGAGCCGGTAAAGCTGCACCGATGGGAGCCGGTAAAGCTGCACCGATGGGAGCCGGTAAAGCTGCACCGATGGGAGCCGGTAAAGCTGCACCGATGGGAGCCGGTAAAGCTGCACCGATGGGAGCCGGTAAAGCTGCACCGATGGGAGCCGGTAAAGCTGCACCGATGGGAGCCGGTAAAGCTGCACCGATGGGAGCCGGTAAAGCTGCACCGATGGGAGCCGGTAAAGCTGCACCGATGGGAGCCGGTAAAGCTGCACCGATGGGAGCCGGTAAAGCTGCACCGATGGGAGCCGGTAAAGCTGCACCGATGGGAGCCGGTAAAGCTGCACCGATGGGAGCCGGTAAAGCTGCACCGATGGGAGCCGGTAAAGCTGCACCGATGGGAGCCGGTAAAGCTGCACCGATGGGAGCCGGTAAAGCTGCACCGATGGGAGCCGGTAAAGCTGCACCGATGGGAGCCAATAAAGCTGCACCGATGGGAGCCAATAAAGCTGCACCGATGGGAGCCGATAAAGCTGAACTGATGGGCACTGATGAGGCGGCACTGCTGGGCACTGTGTACCACTAAAAACTGCACTCGCTGCTCCCCTCACAAATCTGGCTCTCTTTCCCTCACACACGGTCTCTGTGTGGGGAAAGGAGAGCCGTTAACAGGCAAAGACCTGTTGTGTTTACATTTGTGCTTGCTTGTGATTGGACACAGCGATCACGTGGTAAAGGGCCACTGCAATTGCCCTTTTACCCCAATCTGTGACGCACTGTGTCCAAGGCACACAGCGGTCACAAAGAGTTCCTTATGCGTGCCCCAGGGGGCGCACGGGGAAGCGCGCACACGGGACACCTTCCCAGAACTATAGAATGGTTGTGAGGCCGTATATTGAATATAATGCTGGCGGGAAGTGGTTGAAGTGGAATTTTAGGCAAACCCTAACAAGCCTTAAAACTGTTCCTTCCCCACTCCTTACATCTATGCTAACTAACCTGTGTAACAAAGATCTGTATACGTACCTGTGTTCAGCCTGCTCCAGTCTAGTCACATGATATCCCCTGTGTCAGCCAACAGCTTCTGCAGGGGAGAGACAGCACTGCGACAATGAAGCCATTGAAGCCTATAGATAAAATCATCCATAGGCTTCAATGGCCCATCTGTTGTTGGTGCTCCCTCCTTTCCCCTGCAGCCGCTTTGGCGGACACAGAAATCAATTGGCGGACTGACTTCAGTACAACTAGCATGCTCGTACATGGATCGAAATGTGGCCAGTCCATAGCTGAACCGGCTGAATTTTTTTTCCATGTGTGGCTGCCTTTAGGGTTTGCCTGGAATTCCACTTTCTGTGAGCAGACTGCAGTTCCTCTTTAATAAAAACATTTTTTGCCATTCTGAAGCGTCCCTCCAACCACTTTGCATATTATTTTATATATTAAAGTGGCAGTGTGGCGTTATTAATACAAAATTATTTTGTGTACCCTGGATGTGGTACAGCTAAACAAAAAGTAAGGTGCAAATACACCATAACAAAACAAAAACGAAAAATACGCTGTGCTCAACACAGTAATGCCCCGTACACACGGTCGGATTTTCCGACGGAAAATGTGTGATAGGACCTTGTTGTCGGAAATTCCATCCGTGTGTAGGCTCCATCACACATTTTCCATCGGATTTTCCGTCACAAAGTTTGAGAGCAGGCTATAAAATTTTCCGACAACAAAATCCGTTGTCGGAAATTCCGATCGTGTGTACACAAATCCGACGGACAAAGTGCCACGCATGCTCAGAATAAATAAAGAGATGAAAGCTATTGACCACTGCCCCGTTTATAGTCCCGACGTACGTGTTTTACGTCACCGCGTTCAGAACGATCGGATTTTCCGACAACTTTGTGTGACCGTGTGTATGCAAGACAAGTTTGAGCGAACATCCGTCGGAAAGAATCCTAGGATTTTGATGTCGGAATGTCCGATCAATGTCTGACCGTGTGTACGGGGCATAAGTGTATGAAGCATAAAACAATAGTCCACAAAAATGTGAAGGGGTGGGTTCTTCCCGTGAAGATGTCTCTCCAATCACGTGGGAATAGTGAATTGCTTGTCTGTAGTCACTTTCAATAACACTTCGAAGGTAAATAAATACACTTGCCAACTGTGGTGGACCCAGGGTGTCATACGACAAATGGGTCTTGCAGGCTCGAGATCCTATAAGTTATGGATCAGGTACTGGACGCAGGGAGGTCAGACGGGTCCGATGTGGTGTCCCCAACTCTCGGTTCGTGGATTCCACCGGTACTCTGCGATCCAAACGATGGTCTAGCCCTAGAATTCCTTGTACCCCACATTGCTTTTACCCTCTTTTATACTTTTTGTGATCACTTTTATTGTACCATTTTTCTTGATACCTGACCTATTATCAATAAACCACCTGGTTTGACCTGCATCTGGAGTCCTCCTTCCCCTTTTTCCTCCATATGCTTGTCCTTTGAAGCCCATGAAGAAGCGGCTTGGGAGACCATTGTTTGGATCGCAGAGTACCGGTGGAATCCACGAACCGAGAGTTGGGGACACCACATCGGACCCATCTGACCTTCCTGCGTCCAGTACCCGATCCATAACTTATAGGATCTCGAGCCTGCAAGACCCATTTGTCGTATGACACCCTGGGTCCACCACAGTTGGCAAGTGTATTTATTTACCTTCGAAGTGTTATTGAAAGTGACTACAGACAAGCAATTCACTATTCCCACGTGATTGGAGAGACATCTTCACGGGAAGAACCCACCCCTTCACATTTTTGTGGACTATTGTTTTATGCTTCATACACTTACTGTGTTGAGCACAGCGTATTTTCGTTTTTCTTTCGTTATGGTGTATTTGCACATTACTTTTTGTTTAGCTGTACCCTATCCAGGGTACACAAAATAATTTTTTTTTACTATTAGCGCCACACTGCCACTTTAATAATCACATAGAACCTTGCATGTTTGAGTGTTGGCAGCTTCATTTCCCTTTTTTCGCTTTGTCGTTGTTGTAGCGCAGTCTTTCCCCACAATTCACTCATTATTATTTTATATATACTGCGATTCTGTACTTGCCAAATATGCTGCAGAAATCTCCCTTCACCAAGTCTGGCTGCAACCCACTTTAGATGTATCTGCTGCCTGTTTACTTCCTGGATTTACACAGGAGGCACACCTCCAGCTCTGCAGCTCTCATTGGCCCTCTTATGACTCATCCCCCCTTCCTTCCTTCCTGGCAAACGCTCACGAGAGTGAGGGAGAGAGAGCTGTGCACGATGTCATAAGCCCCTGGGCTAGTGATGGCAAACCTCTGCATTCCAGATGTTTTGGAACTACATTTCCCATGATGCTCAACTACACTGCACAGGATCTGTGGCCCTCAGGTGCTTTTCCTCTCCCTAACCAGGGTTCCCTCTTTGGGAGAGCCCTCACCAAGTACGTGGAGGACCAGCTTCTCGACAGGTCCATATAGGAGCAGTGACCACCTGGCCATGACCTAGGTCAATGAGGGTGAACCTTGGCACCCCAGATGTTATGCAACTACATTTCCCATGATGCTCAACTACACTGCACTGAGCATTATGGGAAATGTAGTTCCAAAACATCTGGGGTGCCAAGGTTCGTCATCCCTGCTCTAGGCTAATGACCAGTTATGGAACTACATTTCCCATGATGCTCAACTACACTGCACAGTGCAAGAGCATTATGGGAAATGTAGTTCCAAAACATCTGGGGTGCCAAGGTTCGTCATCCCTGCTCTAGGCTAATGACCAGTTATGGAACTACATTTCCCATGATGCTCAACTACACTGCACAGTGCAAGAGCATTATGGGAAATGTAGTTCCAAAACATCTGGGGTGCCGAGGTTCGTCATCACTGCCCTAGGCTAATAACCAGATAAGAAACAGGAAGTGGGCTATATAAAAAGGTATTTACTGGCAGAAGATACTATCCAAAAATCAAACAAGGGCAGAAGATTTAATAGATGGAAAGATTAAAAAAAAAAAAATGACTGAAGTTCCGCTTTAACATACTGTATGCACACACTAAAATTATAAAAACTTATTTCCTTTAAACCTCCTAAGGCTAGAGCTGCACAGGCAATTTTGATTCCTTGCTAAGAGATTTAACTACTCGCTGCCAGTCAACCCATTAGGCTAAAATACTGTACCTATTATATAATAAAGAGAATGCAACCGCAACACCCAAAATCCAGTTGGACAGAAGGGAGGAAGAAGATCTCTCCACTGGGGTCCAGAAGAGACAAGTCACAGCCCCCACTCCACACATTGAAATCTCAAAACATCACTTTTGGAGAGGCACAAACCATTCCATATTCCCCCCCCCCCCCCCCCCCAATAATAAACCCAAGCCACTCAATCTGGCAGCAGCCTATGAGAGGAAAAGCTTTATTCCACGCACTAAAAGACAATCCGATTTATTTGCATTCATTCAGAAAAAAAATCAGGCCAATAGCTTTCTGTAATCCCATCATGCACCTCTCCATTCACGGAAAGCAGGCGCCAGGATCGTGTGGCCCGTTCAAGCAGAAAACGGGAAAGTGACACTCACAATGGCTGCTGAGTTTGATTAAAAGATCACTTCTTAAAAACAGCAGGCAGAGAGCGAGAATAATTCCTCTGCGATTATGTCCGCACAAATGGGGCCTCGGCTAGAAGTTGCTTTTGAATGAAATGGTTGCTTGTGCAGGGAATGTGGCTTGCAGCAGGCCGCTTGGTGTCCTGAGGGTGAAGGCACAACACAAAAAAAAAAAAAAAAAAAAAAGGAAACTTTTTTCCTTCACTTCATGGAGAAGTTTGGCTTTCTAGAAACAGCACTACTACTCAAGTAACAGAAAAAAAAAAATAAAAAAATAATAAGTCCTCCTATGTACAAAATGATTCGACACACAAGGAAACAATGTTGTCAAATTCCCTAAAGTATATATCAGTTTGCTAAAGCTCTGTGTATTATAAACAATTGCCACCCCCCCCCCCCCCTTTTAAAAACCGTATTCACCATTTTTTTCCTTCCTTTTTTTGCACCTCAGTGCTGCTGATCTCCTTCAGGCTTTCAGCTACTTCCACTTGCAACTGCAAATCATAACTCAGGACGGGCTCCTGGATAATGTCAATGGTGAATTGTGCCCATGTAGTGAGCGCTGGCACAGCAGCCTAGGGTGAATTCACAACACATGCAGACATGCTGCATATTGCCGAATCGCATGGCAATGTACAGCAGTGCAATGTGCTCCTTTGCTGTACATTGCCATGAATGAAGTGTACGTTTTGTACACTTCAAATAAAGTTGGTACAAAACAAAACAAAAAAAACAAAAAAAAGGGAGCCACGTAGTGTGCTGATTTGCACACCACAGTGCCCCCTACTGCAGCTGGCAACGGAGACCTGCCGGAGCTGTAAATCGCTGTAGGGGGTCTTTGTTGCAGTGCGAATTCAGCCTTAGGCCCCTTTCACACTTTCGCGCCTTGTCCTGCAACTTGGGACTCTGTTCCCCATGATTTCCAATGATAACCATTCATATATGTGCGACTTCAAGTCGTGCCGACTTCAAAGTAGCCCCTGTACTACTTTGGTCCGACTTTCATGCGAGTTGAGGTCCACAGACCAAGTTTACACAGGCATTACCTGAAATCGTGGAAAAATTGCGGTCGCAAAATCGCGCCACTTAAGTCGCAGCAGTGTGAAAGGGGCCTTATAGTCTTCTCCAGAAGCACTTGTGATAGGGTGAGAATGCCAAAGATCAACTGGAAGACCGGAAGGCCCGCCCTGTGCACTTTGTGGTTTTGTGTTTTGTCTTTTTTTTTTGCAGACGACACTTAGGTTCTTATTCACACCAGAAACTCCACGTTCACTGTGTGCTTTTTTTTTGCATGCGTGTTTGATGCGCATTATCATGTGTTTTTCCCTAAGTGTCTGTCCTTTGAGGTCACTTTCTTTGGGCTTTTATGTGCATTGTGATACATTTGCATGCGTTTTTTGCGCGTTCGCAGTGTGGAAAAATGCAGCTTGCTATACTTTTTTTTCCCCAATGAACTGCACTGTAATGGTGTGAACTAGGTTTGCACCGTTACTAGTATCGGTGCCCATACCGAGTATTTGATACTCATGCAAATGCGATACCTGAAACCGATACTCTCAGGCTTGGTTCTTTGAGCTGTCAGTGGGGTCTCCCCTGTTGACAGCTAAAGTGTTAAAGAATTCCGGTAATTGGAGCTGTGAAAAAAAAAAAGAAAAAGCAGCTGGCAATGTTTATTAACAACATTGCTCAGCCCTGAAACACTAAAATAAAAAAAAGAAACATTGTTTCTTTTTGTATCTTTCTGTTTCTTCATCTGCAGATCAAAGGGATGTACAAATGTTCCTCTGTTTAACCCCTTATTAACCCTTAATCAGCCTTAAATTCTACTCCCTGTTCTCCTCCATTTAATTATTTTCCTGCTTTTTTTTTTGTTCACGTCTATTTTATAAACGATAAACAATTAAAACTTTTTTTTTTAATTTGCTTTGTTAGTGAATATTTTTGCACATATATTAAGATATATTTACACATTTCACATTGAAAAAGCGCAAAATTAAAAAACAAAATTTCATTTGTAAATAAATTTTCAATGCTTTGTATTATTGCTAACAGCTGAAGTGAAAACAAAACAGTTGCGGTAGGTAAATGTAAAGTTATGCACTTGGGGGCTAAGAATATGCATCATACGTACTAGGGGGAGTACAACTGGAGGAATCCGTGGTGGAGAAGGATCTGAGGGTTTTGGTAGATCATAAGCTCAATAATAACATGCAATGCCAAGCTGCGGTTTCCAAAGCGAGCAAAGTCTTTTCTTGTATTAGGAGAGGTATGGACTCCAGAGAGAGAGATATCATTTTGCCCCCCTGTACAAATCATTAGTAAGGCCTCATCTGGAATATGCAGTACAGTTTTGGGCTCCAGTTCTCAAAAAGGATATCGGGGAACTGGAGAAAGTGCAAAGAGCAACCAAACTGATAAGAGGCATGGAGGAGATCAGCTATGAGGAGAGATTAGAGGAACTGAATTTGTTCACTCTTGAGAAGAGGAGAATAAGGGGGGATATGATCAACATGTCCAAATATATAAGGGGTCCATATGGTGAACTTGGTGTTGAGTTATTCACTTTACGGTCAACACAGAGGACAAGGGGGCACTCTTTACGACTGGAGGAAAAGAGATTTCATCTCCAAATACGGAAAGGTTTCTTCACAGTAAGAGCTGTGAAAATGTGGAATAGACTCCCTCCAGAGGTGGTTCTGGCCAGCTCAGTAGTTTGCTTTTAGAAAGGCCTGGAATCTTTCCTAAGTGTACAGAATATAACTGGGTACTGACATTTATAGGTAAAGTTGATCCAGGGAAAATCCGATTACCTCTCTGGGATCAGGAAGGAATTTTTTCCCCTGCTGTAGCAAATTGGAGCATGCTCTGGTGGGGTTTTTTGCCTTCCTCTGGATCAACTGTGGGTATAGTATTGGGTATATTGGATTGCACGATTTTTTATTTTTTTATGGTTGAACTGGATGGACTTGTGTCTTTTTTCAACCTGACTAATTGAAATTGCTTATTACAGGTTTTACTGCACACCGTGTGTTTCTCACAATATGCTTTAGAAGCTACAGCAACTCTAAAAGCGCCCGCCTCACTTGTTCGCTGCAGAACACCCAGCGTCCTCCAGCCCTAAGCTCCCAAGCCTTACTGTCCCTGGTCTGCCACTTTAATTCTCTACGTTTCAATTCTATCCATCATGGAGGCTCAGCATGACATGTGGGCGTTACTTAGGATGGTCTGCATGTAAAACTAGGATCACCCAACTCCTCTAGACTGACATCAACTCAAAAAGCATTTTGATATTTACATAACTCCTTCTCAAAAGCCAATCCGCTGCTTGCATCAGGGCTGAGAGCTCCGGAGAGGAGTACTGAGGTGTTTTCCAGGAAGCCATGTGCAGCATCTTGTCAGCCCCTCCCACAAGGCGTGATCTAAGGAAAACTGATGTATAGGCGCTGCAACCTTCCCACATAAAAGCTCCGCCCGGTGCTCAGACCTTGAGGCTGCCGACATCCCCAACGTACCAGAATAAGGAAAGAGATGGCCGGCACTCAGGAGGACATCCAAAATGGTATTTCTTTATTAAATACATGTACAAAGTTGTAAAACAGCCTACATGTTTCGGACATTACTCCTTAGTCATGTTTAAGGACTAACGTCCGAAACGCGTAGGCTGTTTTACAGCTCTTTACATGTTTTTAATAAAGAAATACCATTTTAAAATGTCCTCCTGAGTGCCGACCATCCCTTTCCTTACAACAGGCATGATCTGCCTGGATTGCATAGAGGAGCCCAGAGACCCAGTGATGACATCACTGGATCTAAAATTTGGTATGTAATGAAAACAGAAAGGTTTTAGTTAACCGCTTCAGCCCCGGAAGATTTTACCCCTCTTCTGACCAGAGCACTTTTTGCGATTCGGCACTGCGTCGCTTTAACGGACAATTGTGCAGTCGTGCGACGTCGCACCCAAACAAAATTTATGTCCTTTTTTCCCCACAAATAGAGCTTTCTTTTGGTGGTATTTGATCACCTCTGCGGTTTTTATTTTTTGCGTTATAAACAAAAAAGGCCTACAATTTTGAAAAAAAGCAATATACGTTTTGCTATAATAAGTAACCCCCAAAAATATATAAAAAAAAACCTAAATTTTTCCTCAGTTTAGGCCGATATGTATTCTTCTACATATTTTTGGTAAAAAAAAAAAAAAAAGATCGCAATAAGCGTATATTGATTGGTTTGTGCAAAAGTTATAGCGTCTACAAAATAGGGGAAAGATTTATGGCATTTTTATTATTAATTTTTTTTTATTAGTAATGGCGGACTGCGACATTATGGCGGACACATCGGACACTTTCGACCCTATTTTAGGACCATTGTCATTTATACAGCGATCAGTGCTATGAAAATGCACTGATTACTGTGTAAATGACACTGGCAGGGAGGGGGTAAAACACTAGGGGGCGATCAAGGGGTTAAGTGTGTCCTAGGGAGTGATTCTAACTATGGGGGGGATGGGCTTCCACTGACATGACAGCGATCACTGCTCCCGATGACAGGGAGCAGTAGATCCCTGTCATGTCACTAGGCAGAACGGGGAAATGCCTTGTCCCCGTTCTGCCTCTCTGTGACACGATTGCGGGACACCAGCGGACATAGATTCCGCGGGACCCGCGAGCACCGTCACGCTGTGCGCGGCGGGCGTGCCCACTTGCCCCGCCAATTAAATGGGAACGTACAGGTACGCCCATTTGCCCACCGCTGCCATTGTGCCGACATATATCGGCGTGCAGCGGTCGGCAAGTGGTTAAAGATTTAAGCTGGGTTCACACCTATGCGAATTGGATGTGAGTTTCTCCGCATCCAATTGGCATGATAGGAGATTGTGTCCGGCCGGTTCACATATCTCCGTTGCGGCTCCGGCACGGTACGCTGTGCGTCTTTGGCTCCGTTTCAGGGCTGAATTCAGGCAAAAATTCGTCCCCGATTTGCCCCTGAAACAGAGAACAGGGACGCACCGTACCCCTGCTGCGAGCCGCATGCGTTGGAGGTGTGAACCCGGCCTTAATTAGCATGTTGAGGAAGGACAGGACCCGGGGAAGACAAAATATAACCAGATTAAAATGCCAGCTTTTTAGTCCACTGTGATTACACACATATAGATGTAAACATGCATGCCTGACATGATAAGAGAATATTGAGAAGTATGAGGAAATGACAGCATTGCTCGGTCTCTTGAGATGCACACGAGTGCGTGATCTACTCTCAATATGACTCAGGGCCAACCACAGAGAAGCATCTGGGACCCTGGAAGAGGCTAGCTGAGAGGATATTGGTCAGTACCGGCTACAGCAGACTTACCGAGCCAGCGCAGAGTGAGAATCCTGCAAGAGGTTCCAAAAAGCAGCCCTGCCATTTCTCATCCACCCACAGAAACACGGGAGAGCCGGGGGGGGGGGGGGAGAGGGGGACCGGCATTACTGCTCATCCCATGGAAAGGCTTTCCTCTCCTCGTCCCTCCATTACTTTCAACTGACTTACAATCACAATGATATAAGAGGTGAAAACTCACAAATAAAAGTCAACAATTATATGTGGATTGGGCTCCCCAAGCTGGACATCAGCACCCAGGGAATGCGGGTTTTGTAACAGTTGTTTGTGGTGCAAATATTTTACAGTCATTTTTTTCTGCACTGAATAACTGGTGTACAGTGTTCTGGTCCCAACACTTTCATTGATCGATTCAAAACTGAACTCAAAAAAAGTTACCCTAAGGCCCCTTTCACACTGAGGCGCTTCTAAACTGCCAGTAAAACACTAAGCGCTTTGGAAGAGCTTTTCAGGCGCTTTTGAAGCGCTTTCCATTCATTTCAATGGAGAGGGGCGTTTTTTCACCGCCCTGCCAGTGCACTGCCCCAGTGTGAAAGCATTCATTGATTTTAATTGAAATAGTTTTTCGTGAGCTTTTCAGGCGCTTTTTTTAGCGTGAAAGCGCCTGAAAAGCACCTCAGTGTGAAAGGGGTCTTAGACCCCTTTCACACTGGGGCATTTTTTAGGCGCACGTAAAGCGCCTAAAAGAAGCCTCATCTCCAATCCCAATGTGAAAGCCCAAGCCCTTTCACACTGCCAACGCCCGAAAAACGCTGGTAAAGCGCCGCTTGAGACCCCTTTCACACTGGGGCGTTTTTCAGGCGTTTTTCGGGCGCTGGCAGTGTGAAAGGGCTCGGGCCATCGGCGCACCCAGCCCGGTGGCAAAAAACACGAAAGCGCTGCAAAGAAGCTGCTTGCAGGACTTTTTTTTTTACGCCCTGCCAGCGCAGCGCCCCAGTGTGAAAGCACTCGGGCTTTCACATTGGGATTGCAGCTGAGGCTTCTTTCAGGCGCTTTTTTTAACACTAAAGCGCCTGAAAATCGCCCCAGTGTGAAAGGGGTCTTACTGTGTGGCCCCATTTTGCACCACTTGTGTTTTCTAGGGGACAGCTGCTCCTCTTTACTGCCCGACAGGTTGCAGCTCTACAGGATGATCGCATACGATGCAGGACCTGCACTGTACCTGGCGATGCGAGAGGACCCGCCCACATCCCAGGAACATCAGAATGAAGAAGAGCGCCATCTACTGGGGAAGTATGAGGAATACGATTAATAATTAACTTTACTAAACATCCTCTAGATCAGGGATATGCAGTTAGTGGACCTCCAGCTGTTGCAGAACTACAAGTCCCATGAGTCATAGCAAGACTCTGACAGCCACAAGCATGACACCCAGAGGCAGAGGCATGATGGGACTTGTAGTTTTCTAACAGCTGGAGGTCCGCTAATTGCATATCCCTGATCTAGATAGACAACATGAGCAGTGAACCCTTGTAATGGGGCCCCTGCAAGGGTAACTCTCTCTCCAGTCCAGAGTTTAGCTTAAAGCCCCGGTTCACACTGCGACCGACTTGTCATGCGACTTTAGAGTTGCAATGGAACCGTTTTAATCGGTGCGACTCAAGACGCTCCGATTAAAAAAAGGTTCAAGCACTACTTCAATACGACTTGCATTGACTTCTGTTAAAGAACTTGTATGCAAGCCGCGATAAAGTCGCGCAGGGATGTCGGATTCGAAGTCGCGCCAATGTGAAGCCAGGCTAAGGCTAAAGTTGAATTTGCTTATATTTTGCCTTCCCTGGGCTCCTCCCTCCCTCCTTATACATTAAGGGGACAAAAGTATTTGACCCCCTGCTGATTTTGTACGTTTGCCCCACTGACAAAGAAATGATCAGTCTATAATTTTAATGGCTGGTTTATTTTAACAGTGAGAGACAGAACAACAAAAATACCCAGAAAAAACGCATTTCAAAAAAAGTTATAAATTGAATTGCATTTTAATGAGTGAAATAATATCAGCAAGATTTGTGGCTCCCAGGTGTCTTCTGTACAGATTAAGAGTGCTCCTAAGCTCAGCTTGTTACCTGTATAAAAAAAGATGACTGTCCACAGAAGCAATCAATCAGGTTCCAATCTCTCCACCATGGCCAAGACCAAAGAGCTGTCCAAGGATGTCAGGGAGAAGATTGTAGACCTACACAAGGCTGGAATGGGCTACAAAACCATCGCCAATCAGCTTGGTGAGAGGGTGACAACAGTTGGTGCGATTATTCACAAATGGAAGAAACACAAAATAACTGTCAATCTCCCTCGGTCTGGGGCTCCATGCAAGATCTCACCTCGTGGAGTTTCAATGATTCAGAGGAGAACTGGGTGAAAGTGTTGTGATCAGATGAGACCAAAATCCAGCTCTTTGGCCTCAACTCAA
Organism: Lithobates septentrionalis; assembly: GCA_037952835.1. Taxonomy (NCBI): domain Eukaryota; kingdom Metazoa; phylum Chordata; class Amphibia; order Anura; family Ranidae; genus Lithobates; species Lithobates septentrionalis. The sequence continues at coordinate 26,659 of JBBDGP010004383.1, read as the reverse complement.
CTCGCCGTGTTTGGAGGAGGAGGAGGAATGCTGCCCTATGACCCCAAGAACACCATCCCCACCATCATACATGGAGGTGGAAACATTATGCTTTCAGGGGGTGTTTTTCTGCTAAGGGGACAACTTCACTGCATCAAAGAGACGATGGACGGGGCCATGTACCATGAAATTTTGGGTGAGAACCTCCTTCCCTCAGCCAGGACATTGAAGATGGGTGGTGGATGGGTATTCCAGCATGACAATGAGCCAAAAACACACAGCCAAGGCAACAAAGGAGAGGCTCAAGAAAAACCACATTAAGATCCTAGAGTGGCCTAGCCAGTCTCCAGACCTTAATCCCATAGAAAATCTGTGGAGGGAGCTGAAGGTTCGAGTTACCAAACATCAGCCTCAAAACCTTAATGACTTGGAGAGGATCTGCAAAGAGGACAAAATCCCTCCTGAGATGTGCAAACCTGGAGGCCAACTACAAGAAATGTCTGATCTCTGTGATTGCCAACAAGAGTTTCTCCACCAAGTACTAAGTCATGTTTTGCAAAGCGGTCAAATACTTATTTCACTCGTTAAAATGCAAATCAATGTATAACTTTTTTGAAATGCGTTTTTCTGGATATTTTTGTTGTTATTCTGTCTCTCACTGTTAAAATAAACCGACCATTAAAATGATAGACTGATCATTTCTTTGTCAGTGGGCAAAACCTACAAAATCAGCAGGGATCAAATACTTTCTTTTTTCCCTCATTGTATTTATGCTAATGACATTTTTTAACCACTTCCCACCCGGCCACTGCACATAAACGGCCGGGTGGGCTATCTCTCCTGAGTGGTCGTTCAGGAACGTCCCCCAGAAGGAGCGGGATCGCGCTCGTGCGTGCCCGCACAGCGGCGCGATCACAATGCGCTCGTGTCACCAGGACACGGCGCATCTCCAATCGGCAGGAGGGCTCTGCGATTGGCCCTCCTGATCACATGACGGCCGTGTCGAATCACAGCAGTCATGTGATGTAAACACAGAGCGGTTGCTAGGCGATCAGCTCTCCTCACACGGAAGTTGTCAGTGAGGAGAGGAGAGCGGATCGCTGCACCTGGCTAAGTGATCAGTGAGTACGAGTTGTTTTTTTACAGCTTTTTACTCACTGATCACCAGTCTAGTGTCCCTACACATGTAAAAACACAAAGTAAACACACAATGTCCCCAAAACACATGTCCCCAAAACACATGTCCCCACATAGTAAAAACACCTGTCCCTCACATATGTCCCAGTAAAATCACATGTCCCAATGATTATCTGCACACATAGGTCACCTGCGCACATCTGTACATGATCATTTGCGCACATGTGTCCGTGATCACACGAACCAATTATTATACACTTAACGGGATTTTTTTTTACCAAAAACATGTAGCAGAATACATTTTGGCTTAAATTTATTACAAAATTTGATTTTATCGGATTTCTTTTAAAATAGAAGGAAGAAAATATTGGTTTTTTTTTCCAAATTTCCGCGCTTTTTTTCGCTTATATCGCAAAAAATAAATAACGGAGTCGTGAATAAATACCACCAAAAGAAAGCTCTATTTGTGTGAACAAAATGATAAAAATTTAATTTGGGTACAGCATTGCATGACCGCGCAATTGTCATTGAAAGTGTGACAGCGCTGAAAGGTGAAAATTGGTCTGGGAAGGAAGGGGGCGAAAGTGCCCAGTATTGAGTTGGTTAAAAAAAAAAAACATTTTTATTACACAATGGATTTTAGACTGAGCTCTCTGCGTCTAGTGGCTGGTATGAGAGGCTGGCAGGATGCTGTACATAGCTTCCTGAAAACATCACAGTACACTCCTATGTAGTACTCCTATGGAGGGCCCTAAGTCCTAAGCAGTGGGCTGGCTCTTGGGAGGAGTTATGCAAATATCAAAATGCCTTGATAGCGGTCTGGAGAAGTGGGCGTTCCTCTGCAGAGTACATTTGCCTCCAGACCACCCTAGGTAACACCCACATGATGCTGAGCCTGCATGATTGAAAGACCTGAAAACCAATGAATAAAAGAGGCGGGCCAGGGACTGTAAGGCTGGGCAGGAAAGGGCTGATGAAGGACATCTTCCAGCCAGTGAATAAGTCAGACTCTGGATTTGCCACAGCTTCTAATGGACATTTGGGAAGCTCAAAATACACCAAGTCCGCCCATCTTTTTTTAAAGGGGTTGTAAGGTCTTTTTTTTAAAAATAAAATAAATAACCAACATGTTATACTTACCTCCTCTGTGCAAGGGTTTCGCACAAAGTGGCCCCGATCCTCCTCTTCTGGGGTCCCTGCGCGGCGCTCCTGGCTCCTCCTCTTCGAGTGCCCCGACGAAAAATCGTTTTCCCCGGGGGAACTCGTGCGGGCGCGCTCCCTTGTCCTGCTGCTGCGTCCATTGACACAGACAGCAAGACCCGGCCCCCCCATTGGATTTGATAGACAGCAGTGGGAGCCTATGGCTCCTGCTGCTAACAATCTATCCAATGAGGACCAGAGACACCGGCTGGAGCTGCTGTGCTCGTCCCCCGTCGCTGGAAAGACCAGGTTCAGGTAAGTAAAAGGGGGAGCAGCTTCAGCACAGCATAGAATGCATTAAGGTGAAAAACCCTGAGGGTTTACAACCCCTTTAAGTCACCTTTTATACCCCAATGGTTGCCTGTCTACGTGTTGCCACCAGCCATTACATTTTCTCTTCCATTTTTAAAAGCACACTAATAACAGCTGGAATCATAAAAAATAAAATGGGTAACCAGACTCACGGATGTTTTTGGCCACCTCATCAAGCTTATCCTGCGATCTACTGATAAGGACGATGGACATTCCACGCCTCGCCAGCTGCAGAAAAATAACAATAATTTAGTAAAAAAAAAATCCACAAACCGAAGTAATCATGGAAGGGAGTATGGAACATCAATGTAATAAGAAAGGAAGGTGCATTGCAATAAGCATTTATAGCCCTTCAGTCCTCCTCTTTAATGCAATTCTTGCCATTATTGGGGAGAACGTAGAAGTCCACACACATCCAATATTCTTCATAAAAGTACAGGCAGTACCCGGGTTAAAAACAAGATCAGTTCTGTAAGTTTGTTCATAAAGTGATTGTAAAGGTTTGTTTTTTGTTATAAAAATAACAAAACATGTTATATTTACCTGCTCTGTGTAACAGAGCGGGCCCGATCCTCTTCTTCTGGGGTGCCCCGTTGCCACTCCTGGTTCCTCCCCTTCATCAAGTACCCCCACGGAAAGTCGCTTTCCATTGAAGTACCCGTGCGGGCTCGCTCCCAAGTCCCGCTGCTGCATCCATTGACACAGACAGCACAACCCTCTCCCATCCCCCCGCATCACAGGATTAGATTGACAGCAGGGGGAGCCAATGGCTCCTGCTGCTATCCATCTGTCCAATGAGGAGAGAGACAGCGACTGGGCTCGTGCACATCGCTGGATTGGATCAGGCTCAGGTAAGAAAAAGGGCGGAGGGGGGGGGCTGCAGCACAAAAGGTGACTTTACAACCACTTTAAAAGTAGAACTATAGGCAGAACTTCTTTTTTTTTTAAATTTTGGATAACGTATGGGAGGGTTATAACCCGTCAGATTTTTTTTCCCCCCCAATTTTGGATAGAGCAAGGGCCATCTGTTTCCCATTGCTGAGATTTCCCTTCACTTCCTGTCTCATAGCCAAACAGGAAGTGAGAGGAAATCCCTACAAATTAAGGGAATCCCTCGTGGACCCAACCCCGCCCCCCCAGGTCACCAGAACTAGTGTCCCTATTGGAAGATTTCCTCTCTATTACTTTTCTAGATACAACTCAAAATGTGGGATTTTCTTTTACTTTTACTCTCCATAAAAAAAAAAAATAGTAAAAAAAAAAAAATAAATAAAAAAAACGGACAAATAGAGAGGGGTGAATCTCCCAAACAGGGGCACAGACATCAATAAAAACTGACAGGGGTTCTGATCCCTCTCCACTCCATCCAAAACTAAACAAAAAGTTTTGCCTTTAGTTATACTTTAAGTTGAATTTGTAAGTTGGAACAGGTACATTTTTTAAGTGCAACTTCAGTTCAAAAAATTATTTAACTTTTTTGGATAGAATAAGAAAGGGTTAACACCTCTGTAAGGTTTGTTTTGCTGTGTGTGCTCCTGTTCAGAAGATTTCCCCTCACTTTCTGTCCCAGTGACAATTGGATTTTGAAAACTGAGATGTTGTGGAAACAAGAATTGGCGATATTGGTGTCAATTCACTAAGAGTTAAATAACGGCTAATAATACGCGGTAAAATACTGCATGCGGTGACAATTGTGCAAGTGTTCAATTCACTAAGAATTTAGAATGCGATATTTGTTCTAGTTAGAAGCAGAAGACATATTGGCCTGATTTGATGAATAAATTAGGATTTTTTACATTTTTTTTTATTGTAAATGTTTTATAGCATAAAGTAAAAAATATAGGTTTTTTTTCAAAATTGATGGTCTTTTTTTGTTTATAGCGCAAAAATAAAAACCGTAGAGGTGATCAAATATCACCAAAAGAAAAGCTCTATAGGAAAAAAACAAAACAAAAACAAAAACATCAATTTTATTTGTGCACAGCGTCGCACGACCGCACAATTGTCAGTTAAAGTAACGCAGTGCCATATTGCAAAAAATGGCCTGGTCATGGGGGGGGGGGGGGGGGGGGTAAACCTTCTGTAGCTGAAAAGGTTAAAAAAAAAAGAAAGAAAATGAATAAAAAAAAATTCTGTTCAAGCATTTATTCTTTTCTCAAAAAAGTTCCTTCTGTTTCTCCCAGCCTCTATCAAATCTTCAATTTTTTTTTTACTGTGATCAGCTTTCCAGTTAGAGGGTGGCTACATTTGTTCTGCATGGTACCACTGTATGTTGGAACATAGCCACCCTCTTTTGCTCATGGCCAAGATGGACTATGGGATGTGTGTCATAAATAGTGCTCGTGTACATGTGCAGGGGATGAGAGGAGCGGATATCAGGATGGATTTGGGTATGTATACTACTTCTTTGTAAAATATTTTAAACAAATATATCACTGTATTAAAGGGATATTAAAAGCTGATTTTTTTTCTTTTTTAAATAATAAACATGTCATACATACTCAATGGTTTTACACAGAGCAGCCCGATCTTCCTCTTCTTGGGTCTCCCGCCGTTGCTCTTGCCACCTCCCCACCTGCCGAGCGCCCCCAGAGCAAGCAGGCCAGTCCAGGCCTAATGGGGGCACCTAAGCAGGCTCACTCCAGATGCCGCTGCTCTGTGTGTCCATTCAAAACGTGAAGCGTGGCTCGGCCCCACCGCTATATCATCATTGGCTGTGATTGACAGTAGCAGGAGTCAATGGGGAAAGGAAAGACCCAGGAGAGCTGCTACTCTTATGCACATCGCTGGATCGCGATGGGGCTCAGGTAAGTATTTAGGGGGAGCTGCACACAGGTTTTTTTTTTTACCTTTATGCATAGAATGCATGAAAGTAAAAAAAAAAAAACCTTGAGTCTTTACAATCACTTTAAATGATATTGTTTATATTTGACAGGAGTTCAGGTTTAATGGGTATAGCAAAACCCAAATTCTCACCTCCTCTGCGTACGCCTTTCCAATTCCATCCGTAGCTCCAGTTACAACTGCAGAGAAAAGAGAACAGAAAAGGGTGAGACGGCGATCCTCATTAACATCAATATACAGCACTTATTAACAGACATTCGCTGGCATGTCAGAGATATCAATGGGCTCATCTAAAGTACATGTACACCCTTCCAAACCAGTGATTCCTGCATGACATATCTCATTAATGTAGGTTTGCTGATGACGACACAACAGTAGTCCATGACTGTGTATAGTCTTAAAACAGCCACTTGTAGACTCCATAAGAAGCCTGTGTGACAGGGTGACAACGTAGAACAGGAACAGAGAGTTTCTGTCTAAATGGGTTAGGGGGGCTCTGAAAGCCAAAGCGGAGTGTGAGCCTTGTGGTTTGGGTAAGTTGATCCTGGAGAGGCAGTCTATAGGTAGCGAAGGACCAGCGTGCATGTATAAGCGTCACACTAATATTTCAGAATCCAAAAGGATTTTTTTCTGGAATAAAACAATCCAAACAAAATTCACGTTAATAACCCCTTCTTGCGTAAGCGTTTTTCTGACATTTGTTGCTTACATGGTAAAATCCGTATTTCTTGCTAGAAAATTACTTAGAACCCCCAAACACATTTTTATATTTATTAATATATATATATATATATATATATATATATATATATATATATATATATATATATATATATATATATATATATATATATCCTAGAGGATAAAATGGCGGTCATTGCAATATTTTATGTCGCACTGTATTTGCGCAGCGGTCTTTCAAATGCAATTTTTTTTTGTAAGAAATACATATGAATAAAAAAAAAAAAAAAACAAAGTTAGCCCAATTTTTTATTTCTAATATGAAAGATGAGGTTACACCGAGTAAATAGATACCCAACACGTCATGCTTTAAAACTGCGCACGCAGGAGGAATGGCGCCAAACTACGGTACTTAAAAATCTCCATAGGCAACGCTTTAAAAATTTCTACAGGTTACCAGTTAAGAGTTAGAGGAGGTCTTGGCCCTGGCCGACGTCATCCTATGACGAAATGCATAGGGCGGAGCGACGCGCTGACGTCACCAATACCCTCGAGTGTGGAAGAATGGTTTGTTTGGATGTGTGCAGGCTGACGTTCCAAGCGTAAGGCAAAATCCTTTCTACATTGCTGTAAGTGCAATTTATTGTATGCATGAATAAAGGTTTTAAGGATTGTACACCATGTGGGGCTCTTTTATATTTTGGTGAACGAAGTTACACTCGTGCTGGGTTAAGGAGTTTGCTAAGGACAGGAGAGCTCTGGGAAGCGTTAAAGGCCTTGCCTGGGCTATAGCCACAAGTGCGCACCACCTCTTGTAGTGAGAGGTCATTTGGAGCTGGTAAGCAGTCATTTCTGCCTTTGGAGGTGGCATTGATGCACAGATCAATAAGATTTATTGTCACATGAGTTGTGGACAAACTTCTTAATATTGTTTTTTTTTTTGTTTTTGAATTTTTATTGTTTTTTATAATTTAGTGCAACTCTATATATTTATCAGAGGTCTTGTGCTTTTTGAATTATTGCTCTAGCTCTAACGATCGCAGCGATACTTCACATGTGTGGTTTGAACACTGTTTACATTTGCGGGTGCCACTTACGTATGCGTTCGCTTTTGCACGTGAGCATGAACGGATGGGGAGCTTTAAATTGATTTTTTTTTTTTGTTCTTATTTATTTTTTCACTGTCCTTTAAAAAAAAAAAAACACTTATTGCTGTCACAAGGAATGTAATCATCCCTTGTGACAGTAATAGGCAGTGAAGGTACTCTTTATGGAGAGATCTGGGGGTCTGTAAGACCCCAAATCCCTCCTTTGCACTTAAAAGCATTCAAAACGCCAAGTTTGGCTGTTTTGAATGCTGTCAAAAAAAAAAAAAATGGCGCCTTTAAGTCTTCAGTAATCCGGAAGACATGACATCGCTTCCAGGTTACTAGATTCGAGACCCGATTGAAGCCGAATCCGGCATTGTTCGGGTCTTTGGCCCTGGTGTAATTGTTTAGCACAGAACAGCCCTGATCCTCCTCTTCTTGGGTCCCTCGTGCTCTGTGTAATGGCGCAGCTCAGCCCCGCCCTCTGCTCCTGCCTCACTGGCTGTGACTGACAGCAGCGGGAGCCAATGGCTCCTCCTGCTGCATCACAGCCAATGAGGAGGAAGAGACCCGGGAGAGCCTTGGCTCCTGTGCACATCGCTGGATCGAGATCGGGCTAGAGTAAGTATTAATGAAATATACAGTTTCCCAAGTTTAGTTATAAGAACTATTAAAAAATGTAAATGACAAAGCAAGGGCCTCAACATGTCACATTAAAGAATATGTTACCCCCAACATTTCATATTCCTGATATGTGCCTGCTCTGCCATGTACTTGTATGAAAAAGTCTCCTTTGTATTGCTTCCTTTATGTGACATGGTGTTCCTTCCAGTCCCTCTGCTTTCCTATTAAAAACTGACCACACTAAGCAGGAGAGCACAATGTGGTCAGTTCTCTAGCCATGCTGGGAACGCAGTGTGCTCTCCTCCAGTGATCAGACTTGTCCTGACACCCCCCCCCCTGCTGAACAGCCATTCACTGGGAAGCTCAGTGTGATGCTGCTTCTCCTCCCCCAGCTCTTATGGAGCCGAGAACAGAGGGAATGTGATCATTTAGAAAAAAAATTTAAAAAAAGAAGAGGGGGAAAAAAAAAGGTATTTTTTTATATCTATATCTATACACAAATATTTTGCCTTTTTTTTCCATTTTAAACTAAATGTGTTTTACAAGGTGATCGTTTACAATCACTTTAAAACGTGATTGTAAAGTCTTTTTTTTTTTAACAAACATGTTATACTTACCTCCTCTGTGCAGTTGGATTTGCACAGAGCAGCCCGGATCCTTCTCTTCTCAGGTCCCTCTTCAGTGCTCCTGGCCCCTCCCTCCTGTTGAGTGCCCCCACAGCAAGCAGCTTGCTATGGGGGCACCCGAGCCGGGTCACAGCTCCCTGTGTCCATTCAGAGACGGAACCCCGTTTCGCCCCCGCCCCCTTTCTCTCCTGGTTGACTAATGCCACGTACACACGAGCGGAAATTCGACCAGCAAAAGACCGATGAGAGCTTTTGGTTCGGAAAATGCGACCGTGTGTATGCTCCATCGGACTTTTTCTGGCCGAATTCCAGCCAGCAAAAGATGGAGAGCAGGTTCTCAATTTTTAGGTCGGAAAAAGTTCCGATCCAAAATTCCGATCGTCTGTAGCAATTCCGACCTGAAAAATTCCCACGCATGCTCAGAAACAATTCGACCCATGCTTGGAAGCATTGAACTTAATTTTCTCGGCTCGTCGTAGTGTCGTACGTCACCGCGTTCTTGGCGGTCAAAAGTTCAGCGAACTTGTGTGACCGTGTGTATGCAAGCCAAGCTTGAGCGAAATTCCGTCGGAAAAACCATCCAAGATTTTTCTGACGGAAAATCCGCTCGTGTGTACGGGGCATAACTGACTTTGATTGACAGCAGCGGGAGCCCAGGGCGCCGCTGCTGTGTCTTATCCAATCAGGAGGGAGAGTCCCGGATGGCCGAGGCACTCGTGGACATCGCTGGACAGAGATGGGGATCAGGAAAGTATTATGGGGAGGCTGCTACACACAGAAGGCTTTTTATCCTAATGCATGTATTAAGATAAAAAAACCTTCTGACTTTACTGATATGTGGCTGCTGTACCATGTACTTGTATGAGAAAGTCTCCAGTTCTCTTTGTATCGCTTCCATTGTGTGAAATCCCTGGTGTTCCTGCCAGTCCTTCTGCTTTCCTATTAAAAACTGACCACAGTAGACAGGAGAGCACAGCGTGGGCAGTTCTCTAGGTGTGCTGGGAACTCAGCCTGCTCTCCTCCAATGATCATATTTATCCTGAAACCCCCCTTCCTGCCATTCACTGGGAAGATCAGTGTACTGCTGTTTCTCCTCCCCCGACTCTCTAAGATCCTTATGCAGCTGAGAGCAAAGAGTATGTGATCTTTTTTTTTTTTATTAGAAAGGTGAAAAAAAAAACAAAAAAAACAGGTATTTAGAATGTTTTTATATCTATGCACAAATGTTTTGCCTTTTTATTTCTATTTTAAAATGAATGGGTTGTTTTACAAGGTGAGGGTTTTATATATAAAACTTTAAAGGTTTCAACTATTTGGCACGTCCGTCAAGCCTCCAAAGACGAGACCACCTTCTAGAAGATCGCTCGCCGTCTAGAGAAGCAATAGCAGGCAGCGTGGGTTAAAAATATCCTCCACTCTTTGTCCTCAACTTTCTGGGAACAGTTATTTTTAGCAGCTACCCAATCAACCTTATCTAAATCAAACATCAAAAATAGACTAGAAAAACACTGCAAGCAAAAGGGGGTATTTTTAGCTGCCCTGTCTCTTCCTTCATCCACGGAAATCTGAAAGCTCGGCTCAAGCACGATCAACTTGCCAATTCAAAGCAAGTCCCATTTTGTGACCCCCCCCCCATCCTTTTCTTCCCAAACACCTGAATAGAGCAAACACTCGATTGATTAAAGATTAATACTGCTGCAGACTCGTGACAGATGCCTCTCCTATCAGTTCTTTTGGGAAGGCGAAGAAGGGGGGGGGGGGGGGAGAAAGGTGGGGGGGGGTATGCATAAGAGGGATGACAGAAAACTTACATCAGTATTCCTCTTGGGGATCTATTACATAGAAAGAAAATTGCTATTTCAATTCCCCTTTGTTGCTAAAAATAGCAGCCCCAATTGATTCAAGCAAACAGGGCACCGGCTTAGCAGAGCCGAATATAGAAAGCGCTGAATTCCCCGAGACTGAATGCTAACGCAGCCTAACAGATGCCAGCTCACATTTAACAAAGAACAAAAGATGAGAAGTATGCAGGCTGCAAGTTAATAAGACAGGAGCAACTCCCTGCATCGTTATGAAAGAAAAGAAAGAAAAAAAAATAGAGCTGAAGAAATGATAAACATGGCGGGAAAGAATGAAGATGGAAGCTGGTGAGACCGCGGATAGGCGGGTGGTGAATCTATTTACCTACCAGCTTGTGACATACAGTATGGTGCTAGAGAAATCATAGGAGTCAGGGCACAAAACATGCCAAGGCTGCTCAAATCCCAGCAGCTGGGAAGCCGACACGCCTAAAAATAATAATATATATATATATACACACATACACCGTATATACTCGAGTATAGGCCAACCCGTATATAAGCAGAGGTACCTAATTTTACCACAAAGAAACTGCGAAAATGTATTGGACTCGAGTATAAGCCTAGAGTGGGAAAATGCAGCAGCTACAGCCTCACTGTGCCCATTTGCAGCCACACTGTGCCCATTTGCAGCCTCACTGAGCCATACCCTTTGATTACTAAAACAGCGGGTGTCTCCCGCTGTGTTATGCAGTCTGTTCGGTGGCCGTCCATTGTAACAAAGCCCCGCCTCCTGCTCATCCGAGATAGAGGAACATTGTTACAGTTTCCCAGCATTGTATCAGTGTTCCTCTGTCACGGACGAGGAGGAGGCGGGGCTTTGTTACGAGGATGGCCGCCGAACAGACTGCATAACACTGCGGGAGACACCCGCTGTTTTAGTAATCAAAGGTACGGCTGCTGTACGGCCTAAAAGAGAGAGAGAGAGGGCGAGAGAGAGGGCGAGCGAGAGAGAGAGAGCGAGGGCGAGCGAGAGAGCGAGAGAGAGAGCGGAGAGAGAGAGCGAGAGAGAGCGAGAGAGAGCGAGAGAGAGCGAGAGAGAGCGAGAGAGAGCGAGAGAGAGCGAGAGAGAGCGAGAGAGAGCGCGAGAGAGCGCGAGAGAGCGCGAGAGAGAGCGCGCGAGAGAGCGCGAGAGAGAGCGCGCGAGAGAGCGCGCGAGAGAGCGCGAGAGAGAGCGCGCGAGAGAGCGCGAGAGAGAGCGCGAGAGAGAGCGCGAGAGAGAGCGCGAGAGAGCGCGAGAGAGAGCGCGAGAGAGCGCGAGAGAGAGCGCGAGAGAGAGCGCGAGAGAGCGCGAGAGAGCGCGAGAGAGAGCGCGAGAGAGGGCGAGAGCGCGAGAGAGGGCGAGAGCGCGAGAGAGGGCGAGAGAGAGGGCGAGAGAGAGGGCGAGAGAGAGGGCGAGAGAGAGAGGGCGAGAGAGAGAGGGCGAGAGAGAGAGGGCGAGAGAGAGAGGGCGAGAGAGAGAGGGCGAGAGAGAGAGGGCGAGAGAGAGAGGGCGAGAGAGAGAGGGCGAGAGAGAGAGGGCGAGCGAGAGAGGGCGAGCGAGAGAGGGCGAGCGAGAGAGGGCGAGCGAGAGAGGGCGAGCGAGCGCGATGGCGAGCGAGAGAGAGAGAGAGAGAGGGCGAGCGAGAGGGCGAGCGAGAGAGAGGGCGAGCGAGAGGGTGAGCGCGAGAGAGGGCGAGAGAGGGCGAGAGAGAGAGCGCGAGAGAGGGCGAGAGAGAGAGGGCGAGAGAGAGAGAGAGAGAGGGCGAGAGAGAGAGGGCGAGAGAGAGAGAGAGAGAGGGCGAGAGAGAGAGAGAGAGAGAGAGAGAGAGAGAGAGAGAGAGAGAGAGAGAGAGAGAGAGAGAGAGAGAGAGAGAGAGACTGAGACTTATGAGCCTTTTTTTTATTTATTTTTTTAATGGAGGCACATAAGCTTGGAACCAAAGCAAAAAATACCTCTGTAGTAACAAGAGCCTAGGGGACTAACCCTTCAGGCCGAATCAGCATCTAATATGTAGCCCCTCCCCTTTAGTGGAGATCACCTGACTGATGCCTAGGCTGCGATGGCCTCAAGCAGCTCCCCCTGCTGGACAGGTAAGGAGCAGAGTGTGCAAGAGGGCCTAGTATTTCAGGACAGCATGCTTACCTTCTGCTGAACGCCGCACAGAAATGTAGGTGGTTTTAGTGCCGATATACCGCGTTTCCCCAAAAATAAGACCGGGTCTTATATTAAATTTTGGCTACAAAAAAAAAACAAAAAAAACCACACTAGGGCTTACTTTCAGGGGATATCTTAGTTATTTACGGTATGCAAAAAAAAGTTTCTCCCCCTGTCAGCTCAGGAGTCAGCATTGTGAAATTCTGTAATTCCAAAAATAAACCTTCCTTGTAAACTCATGTAATGAGTTCTGTAAAAAGATTACATAAATGTGCAGTGTGTCGCCTTGTGTAATTTTATTGTGGAAAATACCCTATTTGCAGCATCGCTGGGCGCTCACGTGACCCGCCGGAGCTCTTTTTCCCCGCTCTGAACACTGCAGAGGGAGAGGCCGAGATCCCCGTTGATGTCAGCCCAATCCGAGCGATGCAGAGGGAGGGGCTGCTGACGTCACCCGGGACGAGAAGAGAAGAGCTCCAGGGGGTCACATGAGTGCCCAGCGGTGCTGTAATTAAGGTATTTTCCACAATAAAGTTACACAAGGAGACACACTGCACATTATATAATCTTTTTACAAAACGGATTACAGGACTTGAACTAGGGCTTGTTTTCAGGGTAGGGCTTATATTGCAGCCATTACAGAAACTCACGCTAAGTCTTATTTTCAGGGTAGGGCTTATTTTTGGGGAAAAAGGGTATATTTCATCCGGGTCAATTCACAAAGCTTTACCGCATGCGATAAGGGTTTTACATTACTCATTTGCATACATTATCACATGTGGGAAATTAAGTCCAATTCACAAAAAAAAGTGCTGGTAAATTTAGCATAAAAAGCTTTTAAGCCCAATTTACAAACCAGAGTGTAAAAAAGCATGCGATAATTACCACCAGGGTTTAGCTGGTTGTATCACATGCGGTATTTGTCAAAAACCAAGCCTGGGGGGGTAGGGGGACCCCCTCGCTGTTTTTTGAAAAATGGCTGGTTGCTAAGGAGCGGGACGGGAAGCCGGCCGCCACAAATAAAGAGCGGTAAATAATTACCGCTAAATCGAACAAATACCGCATTCGGTATTTAACTTAAAATTCTTGGTGAAATTGACACTTGCACAATTGTTACCGCATGCGGTATTTTACAGCATTTTATTAGCCGTTATTCACATTGACCCCTATTGTAAGTGTTTTACAGGGAGCAGTGAGCCATTAACATTAGTCCATGCCCAAAAAAAGGAGCTTAAGATCGAACGGCACAGCATAAGGCACACATACTATTGCTGAAAGTGCTAATAAAGGATAGTTCACCTTTGGGAACAGGTTACGTGTTTCACATGTTTTTAAGAGGGGGGCGGGGCTGGGGGGGGGGGGGGGGGCAACAACGTATAACATGTTCCCAGTGCTGAAGCCGCTGCCCTATGCCCCTCCCTGTGGCAGCAGTACGGGGAGAAGTTTCCTGTACTAGCTGTCACTTTTTAAGATCAGCGCAGCCGTGCAGGGCTCCGCCCACACGGCCTCATTATTCCTTCATATAGCTGTGTGTATGAATGAACTACAAGTCCAGACATCCTTTGCGGTTGTCGGCTTGTAGTTCTCAAGGAACTAAAACGGTGCTGTGGTAGTTCATTGATTCTTCCTGTCAGATTGCATCTGCTTGCCCGTACAGGATGTACACAGATACACTGACAGATCTGAAGAAGACCTGTGAAGCACCGGCGATTAGCAATGCTTTACAGCAGGGATATGCAATCAGCTGTTGCAAAACTACAAGTCCCATCATGCCTTTGCCTCTGAGTGTCACGCTTGTGGCTGTCAGAGTCTTGCTATGCCCCATGGGACTTGTAGTTCTGCAACAGCTGGAGGTCCGCTAATTGCATATCCCCGCTTTACAGGCTCCAAAAAAATAAAATAATAATAATCCCCATTTGGGATCATTCACAATTCAATGACAGGTGCAATTGACCTGCAGTTGACCTATTCTGACCTGCTTCAAGGGGGATTTTGCACTCCTATAGACTTGTAATGCCACGTACACACAACCGGTTGGTCCGTCAGAATAAACTCCGAAGGTTTCTCCGACGGAACTCCATTCAAGCGGTCTTGCCTACACACGGTCAATACAAAGTCCGACCGTCCAGAACGTACGACGGGACTAGAAAAAGGATGTTCAATAGCCAGTAGCCAATAGCTTCCGTTTCTTACTTGCTTCAGAGCATGCGTCGTTTTTGATTCGTCGTTACAGCATACAGACGATCGGTTTTCCCGATCGGAACCGGTTCCGGCGGAAAGATTTAGAACATTTTCTATTTCTAGGTCCGTCAGAATTTTCGAAAGAAAAGGTCTGATGAAGCCCACACACACACACGATCGGAATATATGATGAAACGATTCCGCCTGACTTTTCCTGTCGGACATTCCGCTTGTGTGTACGCGGCATAAGAGACTGGAAATCCGCTTCGAGGTGAACAGAAGCCTGTTGACATCAACGCTGTATCCTGGCCTAGGCCAACAAGGCCCTGGCCTAGGGCAGCACTTTGCAGGGGGGCAGCACGGAAAGAGTCCCCGCCGGTTTGCGCTACATTGGTATGCCCTGTACACACGGTCGGATTTTCCGACGGAAAAAGTGCGATCGGATTGTGTTGTCGGAAATTCCGATTGTGTGTGGGCCCCATCGGACTTTTTCCGTCGGAATTTCCGACACAAAAAGTTTGAGAGCAGGATATAAAAAAATTTTCCGACAACAAAATCCGATCGTTTAAATTCCGATCGTGTGTACACAAATCCGACGCACAAAGTGCCACGCATGCTCAGCATAAATTAAGAGACGAAAGCTATTGGCTACTGCCCCGTTTATAGTCCCGACGTACGCGTTTAACGTCACCGACAGCTTTGTGCGACCTTGTGTATGCAAGACAAGTTTGAGCCAACATCCATTCGGAACAAATACGATGGATTTTGTTGTCGGAATGTCCGATCGTGTGTACAGGGCATTAGTGTAGCGCCAGCCCTGAGCTGAGAGGCAAATTAGTCTAGCACCCCCATAAAGAGGCCTCACTGCTTCCGGTATGCGGGCGGCCGGCATTCCACAACTGTGAGGGGGGGCCCGCTTCTAATTTAGACTGTCCTATCATCCTGGACCACAAACCTTCCTTACTGTGCTATATGTTTTCTGCTGCACCATTGGTTATATTCCCCCCACCCAGGCCCTCAGAACTAGTGTCCCCACTCAAAAACTTCAGGGCGGGTCTTAAACAGCAAGGGGTGTGGCCTTGACAGCAAGGGGTGGGTCATATCTAAATTAGGGAGTGCACGAGTTTAGTCAGGCCAAGGGCAGCACAAAACCTAAATACACTACTGGTTGACATTTGCTGGAAGGTTGGCTATACAGTGAGGGAAAAAAGTATTTTCCTAATCTCAGCTTGTTACCTGTATAAAAGACACCTGTCCACAGAATCAATCAATCAGATTCCAATCTCTCCACCATGGCCAAGACCAAAGAGCTGTCCAAGGATGTCGGGGAGAAGATTGTAGACCTACACAAGGCTGGAATGGGCTACAAGACCATCGCCAAGCAGCTTGGTGAGAGGGTGACAACAACAGTTGGTGTGATTATTCGCAAATGGAAGAAACACAAAATAACTGTCAATCTCCCTCGGTCTGGGGCTCCATGGAAGATCTCACCTCGTGGAGTTTCAATGATCATGAGAACGGTGAGGAATCAGCCCAGAACTACACAGGAGAATCTTGTCGATGATCTCGAGGCAGCTGGGACCATAGTCACCAAGAAAACAATTGGTAACACACTACACCTTGAAGGACTGAAATCCTGCAGCCCCCGCAAGGTCCCCCTGATCAGGAAATCACATGTACAGGCGTGACTGAAATTTGCTAATGAACATCTGAATGATTCGGAGGAGAACTGGGTGAAAGTGTTGTGATCAGATGAGACCAAAATCGAGCTCTTTGGCACCAACTCAACTCACCGTGTTTGGAGGAGGAGGAGGAGGAGGAGGAATGCTGCTTATAACCCCAAGAACACCATCCCCCATCATCATACATGGAGGTAGAAACATTATGCTTTGGGGGTCTTTTTCTGCTAAGGGGACAGGACAACTTCACCGCATCAAAGGGACGATGGACGGGGCCATGTACCATCAAATCTTGGGTGAGAACCTCCTTCCCTCAGCCAGGGCACTGAAGATGGGTGGTGGATGGGTATTCCAGCATGACAATGACCCAAAACACACGGCCAAGGCAACAAAGGAGAGGCTCAAGAAGAAGCACATTAAGGTCCTGGAGTGGACTAGCCAGTCTCCAGACCTTAATCCCATAGAAAATATGTGGAGGGAGCTGAAGGTTCGAGTTACCAAACATCGGCCTTGAAACCTTAATGACTTGGAGAGGATCTGCAAAGAGGATAAAATCCCTCCTGAGATGTGCAAACCTGGTGGCCAACTACAAGAAACGTGTGACCTCTGTGATTGCCAACAAGGGTTTCTCCACCAAGTACCAAGTCATGTTTTGTGAAAGGGGTCAAATACTTATTTCACTCATTAAAATGCAATTCAATTTATAACTTTTTTTGAAATGTGTTTTTCTGGATATTTTTGTTGTTATTCTGTCTCTCACTGTTAAAATAAACCGACCATTAAAATTATAGACTGATCATTTCTTTGTCAGTGGGGCAAACCAAAATCAGCAGGGGGTCAAATACTTTTTTCCCTAACTGTAAATGTGAAGATGTCGCACTATGGGCTTATTTATATTTGCACTTGGGAGAAAGGGGTGGGGGGGTGGAGGTTTGTGAGATGTTCTCATCTCCCAAGAATGCGGTGCAACTTTACAACCACTTTAAGACTGCCAAGCTGCAACCCGTAGTTGCATGAAAGAAATTTGCTCCATGTATGAACGGCCTTATTTTAAAAATAAATAAATAAATAATCTTTTCCCTTTACAATCACCAGGGTCGGCTCGTCTATTAAGGGCGCACAGGCACCGCCCCCTTTATCCACGCCACCCCCTATATGATTGATAGATTCATGCATAGTATGAATCTATCCACGTCCGCCATGGCCACCCCCTATTCATGCGTCCGGCCCCTTTCAGGACACCTGGCGCATGAATTACAGCGGCACTGCACTCAGAGCCCAATGAGGTGGGTTAGAAAAGCCTCTCCGCCAATCAGGAAGTGCGGGTCCAATACCTATTTCCCGATTGGCTGAAAGGTCAGGCGATCCTATTTGACGCCTAGGAGAAGGAGGGGGGATGCACGGCAGAAGCCACCGTGATACACACCACAGGAGGGGGAAGAAAGCTGCCGGACAAGCTGCCTGCCCGCTTCCTAGATGGGGTGTGGGGCTTTGATGTTTGCCCCCCAAAAGAAAAATTTACCATCCGCCACTGACAATCACTTTAATTCGGGGCAGTTGCAAATGTTGTGTCCAGGCAAAATGCTGCAAAGACAAGAAGGTATCTAGCAGCTCGTTTATAGTGATGGGCTTGGGCGTGTTCGGATGGAGCCCGCCAGGAAGCAGTCACTGCACACCGCCAAAACGTAGGCAGTGAGGCCTTTCCCGACCGACAGCTGCACATACACACGCTGCCTACGATTGGTGGTGTTCAGTGCCGGCTTCCTGGCGGGCTCCATCCGAGCACGCCCAAGCCCATCGCTACTCATTAATGTATAC
Source organism: Lithobates septentrionalis (assembly GCA_037952835.1). Classification (NCBI taxonomy): domain Eukaryota; kingdom Metazoa; phylum Chordata; class Amphibia; order Anura; family Ranidae; genus Lithobates; species Lithobates septentrionalis. The sequence continues at coordinate 8,494 of JBBDGP010004383.1, read as the reverse complement.
CTAGCAGAAAATAAATGGGAAGAGCAGCTTAGTACAAAATATATATATATATATATAAACAAAAAGGTCAACCCTTTACAGGCGTGTACCTGAAAGGTGTTGTACTTTCCCCCAAATTATCCTTAAAGGGGTTGTAAAGTTTCGTGTTTTTTCACCTTAATGCATCCTATGCATTAAGGTGAAAAAACACCTGGCAGTGACCGGCCCCCCAGCCCCCCCGTTTTACTTACCTGAACCCTCGAACTTGTCCCAGGGGGGACGCGCTCTCTCTCTGCCCGGGGTTCTCGGCTCTTGATTGGATAGATTAATAGCAGCGCAGCCATTGGCTCCCGCTGCTATCAATCAAATCCAATGACGCGGGCGCTGGGGGGGGGGGGGGGGGGGGGGCGAGGCCGAGTCCTGCATTCGGCCTCTATGCACACCGAATGCTGGACTCGGGAGCGCGCCCGCAAGGTAACCCCCCCGGGAGAGCGCTTCTCCTAGGGGGTTATCTGATGTGGGGAGGAGCGGCGAGAGCCACAGAGGGACCCCAGAAGAGCAGGTTCGGGGCCACTCTGTGCAAAACGAGCTGTGCAGTGGGGGTAAATATGACATGCTCAGTGGTTTTTTTTGTTTTTGTTTTTTAAAACAAACCTTTAGTGTCACTTTAATAACACCCAGGTGCATACATTTTTACTATTTTGTGACCGAAATAAGAATTGCCTTTCTTTTATTTTTGTTTTTTTGTTTTAAGCAACATAAAACTCCCATTTATGCCTGCGTCAAAACCAGGCCCAACCATAATAAAAGATCACAAAAAAAAAAGAAGTCGTGAACACTGTGGCTTTTCAATTGTCACGAGCATTAACATTTTCGTAAGGAGGACAATAATACAGTGGAAAATTACTCCCATTACCTCAGTCCTCAATGAGCCCTAAGCCTTTTACTCCTGAATAGTTCGCTAGGAAAAAAAAAAAAAAAAAAGGGGGTGACGACGTAAGCAGCTACGTACGGCCCGAGAGAAGCGTGTGTGACGTTACATATCTGAACTGAAAACCTACAATACATAAATTAATCCCCCTGAAGCCCCCTCTGACGTAGTGGGGTTGGGGGGGGGGGGGGGGGATAAAGGAGAGAGGTGCATTGGACAGACTGCTTCATACAATGGCAGTGAGTAGAACTATGGAATATTTATGAAAACGGATGGCCTGTCACACAGACACTGATGAATATTTTTACAGGATAAAAATGGCAACGGAGATTCTAAAAATAAAACACTCTGTTTCAGACCTGTCTGGCTGTGCTACACCACTGGAATACAAACGCGCTCTTCTCTCTCTCTCTCTGCCTGGCACTGCTCTCCACATAGGATTTGCAATGAGAAGAGGGAGGGGGCTGCGAAACGAGGAACAAAAAAGAAAAAAAAAAAAAAAAAGAAGACATGGCTCAAAGAGCGGCAGCTTGCTTGCAGCACAAAGGTTTGCAAGTACAGTATACTATAACCATTAGATACAATGTATCACATCTGATAAGAGGCTAAAGTGATACATTACCGATAAACCAAATGTGTAACAAAATATACTTTTATTTTCAATTCTGCAACCCGGCAGATAAAATATATATCTGTCTAGGTCAGTGGTCTCCAAACTGCGGCCCTTTGCTTGTATTTCCTTGGGGCACTATTCCATTCGCTGACACCAACAATTGGACTTGTGTCCTCCCACTGACACCAACAATTGGGCATAGGTCCTCCCACCGACACCAACAATTGGGCATAGGTCCTCCCACTGACACCAACAATTGGGCATAGGTCCTCCCACTGACACCAACAATTGGGCATAGGTCCTCCCACTGACACCAACAATTGGGCATAGGTCCTCCCACTGACACCAACAATTGGGCATAGGTCCTCCCACTGACACCAACAATTGGACATAGGTCCTCCCACCGACACCAACAATTGGGCATAGGTCTTCCCACCGACACCAACAATTGGGCATAGGTCTTCCCACCGACACCAACAATTGGACATAGGTCCTCCCACAGACACCAACAATTGGGCATAGGTCCTCCCACCGACACCAACAATTGGGCATAGGTCTTCCCACCGACACAAACAATTGGACATAGGTCCTCCACAGACACCAACAATTGGGCATAGGTCCTCCCACAGACACCAACAATTGGGCATAGGTCCTCCCACCGACACCAACAATTGGACATAGGTCTTCCCACTGACACCAACAATTGGACTTGTGTCTTCCCACTGACACCAACAATTGGACTTGTGTCTTCCCACTGACACCAACAATTGGACTTGTGTCTTCCCACTGACACCAACAATTGGACTTGTGTCTTCCCACTGACACCAACAATTGGACTTGTGTCTTCCCACTGACACCAACAATTGGACTTGTGTCTTCCCACTGACACCAACAATTGGACTTGTGTCTTCCCACTGACACCAACAATTGGACTTGTGTCTTCCCACTGACACCAACAATTGGACTTGTGTCTTCCCACTGACACCAACAATTGGACTTGTGTCTTCCCACTGACACCAACAATTGGACTTGTGTCTTCCCACTGACACCAACAATTGGACTTGTGTCTTCCCACTGACACCAACAATTGGACTTGTGTCTTCCACTGACACCAACAATTGGACTTGTGTCTTCCCACTGACACCAACAATTGGACTTGTGTCTTCCCACCGACACCAACAATTGGGCATAGGTCTTCCCACTGACACCAACAATTGGGCATAGGTCTTCCCACTGACACCAATTGGACTTGTGTCTTCCCACTGACACCAACAATTGGGCATAGGTCTTCCCACTGACACCAACAATTGGGCATAGGTCCCCCCACTGACACCAACAATTGGACTTGTGTCCTCCCACTGACACCACCAATTGGGCATAGGTCTTCCCACTGACACCAACAATTGGGCATAGGTCCTCCCACTGACACCAACAATTGGGCATAGGTCCTCCCACTGACACCAACAATTGGGTATAGGTCTTCCCACTGACACCAATGGAGGAGCACAATTCCTCCCAATGACACCAACAATGGGGCACAATTTCTCCCAATGACACCAACAATGGGGCACAATTTCTCCCAATGACACCAACAATGGGGCACAATTCCTCTCAATGACACCAACAATGGGGCACAATTCCTCCAATGACACCAACAATGGGGCACAATTCCTCCCAATGACACCAACAATGGGGCACAATTCTTCCTATTGACAACAAACATGGAGCACTATTCCTCTCACTGACAATAACAAATGGGCATATGTCCTCCCATTAACATCAATGAAGGGGCAAAATTCCTCCTGATGTCAACTATGATGGGACAGTATTCCTCCTGCTGACACCAAGACAATTTCTACAACCACTGGCCTTAGGCCCCTTTCACACTTGGGCGGGAGGTGTGTCAACGGTAAAGCGCTGCTATTATTAGCGGCGCTTTACCGGCTTTTTTTCCTGCCGCTAGCAGGGGCGGTTTTATCCCCCCGCTAGCGGCCAAGAAAGGGTTAAAAACCACCGCAAAGCGCCTCTGCAGAGGCGTTTTGCCGGCGGTATTGCAGCGCTGCCCCATTGATTTCAATGGGCAGGAGCGGTGAAGGAGCGGTGTATACTCCGCTCCTTCACCGCTCTGAAGATGCTGCTAGCAGGACTTTTTTTCCCGTCCTGCCAGCGCACCGCTCCAGTGTGAAAGCCCTCGGGGCTCTCACGCTGGAGAGACAGCAGCGGCTGTTTCAGGTCGGTTTGCAGGCGCTATTTTTAGCGCAATAGCGCCTGCAAACCGCCCCAGTGTGAAAGGGGTCTAAGTCTGTCCCCCCTGCAGTCTGAAGGGCAACATACTGGCCCCTTGTTTAAAAAGCTTGGAGACCCCTGGGCTAGGTCATTCTGTGATCTCATATATTAGCAGTTGGGGGGAGGGATGGTACCTTAAAAATGCACAGTTTGTTAGCAGCGTTTTTTTTACCCCAAACACCCCCGCCAGCGACAAAACTATCCAACCGGGGTTCATTTATTAGGCTGCATTCACACCTCAGGCGTTTTGAATCGCAAGCAGATTTGAATTACACCTAAAATCGTGGCGCGGTTCCAGCGTGATAAATCATGCTGCGATCATCGCGTGAAGCTTGTCACCCAAAAAAGAAAAAAAAAAGTTCAGGCGCTACTTTTGGGGCGACATGCTTCACGCAATGTGGTTTGCCACGATTGCAGCGCGATTTATCGTTGCGACAAACGCGGCAGAATTGCACAGTGATTTTTTTTTTCAAATGAATGGCATTCCCAAAATGTACGTTCTGCAATTTGTCATTCACACCTGGGAGCTTTGAAATGGCGGGCAGAATCGCAGCAAATCAGCCCGCGATTCAAAACACTGAGATGTGAACGCAGTCTTAAACTGATTGTAAAGTCAGAATGTTGTTTTTTTTTTTTTATCTTAAAGTAGTTGTAAACCAACAAAAAAAAAAAAAGCCTGCAAAGACATAATGAGCTAGTATGTATAGTATACTAGCTCATTATGAAATACCTTAGATCAAAGCCCCCGCAGCGGTCCCGGCACACCGCTGTGACCGGCGACATATCTCCAGGAGTTGTTCGCGGGCTCCAGCGCTGTGATTGGCCGGAGCCACGATGACGTCAATCCCGCGCATACACACGGGAGCCGCCGGTAACGGCACTGCAGCTGAAGAAATGGCACGAGCGAGCCGTTTCTTCAGTGCACATGTCCCCATAACATTGGCATTTGCTGACACAGGGAATATCTCCAAAACGTTGCAAGTTTAGGAGATACAGTATTCATGGTACCTATAGGTAAGCCTTATCATAGGCTTACCTGTAGGTAAAAGTGGTGTGTCTGGGTTTACAACCACTTTAATATGCATTAAGATTAAAAGCATTCTGTGTGCAGCAGCCCCCCTAATACATACCTGAACCCCATCTCTGTCCAGCCATGTTCATGAGTGCCTCGGCCGTCCGAGACTCTCCCTCCTGATTGGCTGAGACACAGCAGCCCCGCCATTGGCTCTTGCTGCTGTCAAAGTCAGTCAGCCAATCAGGAGAGCGAGGGGGTTGGACCGGGCCTCAGCCCTGTGTCTGAATGGACACAGGGAACTGTGACTCGGCTCGGGTACCCCCATAGCAAGATGCTTGCTGTGGGGGCACTCAACGGGATGGAGGGGCCCTGAGCACAGAAGAGGGACCCGAGAAGAGGAGGATCCGGGCTGTTCTGTGCAAAACCACTACACAGAGCAGGTGAGTATAACATTTTTTTTTTGTTTTGTTTTTTTTCAATAAAAATAACAAACGAGACTGTACAATCACTTTAGAAGTAACATGTTACACTTACCTGCTCTGTGTAATGATTTTGCACAGAGCAGCCCCGGATCCTCTTCTTCTTGGGTCCCCCCCCGCCGGCGCGCCTGGCTCCTCCCCCCTGCCGAGTGCCCCCACAGTAAGCAGCATGCTATGGGGGCACCTGAGCCGAGCCACAGCTCTGTGTGTCCATTCAGACACAGAGCCGTGGTTCGGCCCCACCCCCTCTCTCACCTCATTGGCTAACTGACTTTGATGGACAGCAGCAAGAGCCAATGGCACCACTGCTGTGTCTCAGCCAATCAGGAGGGAGAGTCCTGGATGGCCGAGGCACTTGTACACATCGCTGGATCGAGGTGGGCTCAGGTAAGTATGAGGGGGGCTGCTGCACACAGAAGGTTTTTTATCTTAATACATTAGGATGAAAAACATTCTGCCTTTATAATTACTTGCCGACCGGCTCACGCCGATATACGTTGGCAAAGTGGCACAGGTACACAAAACGACGTACGTCACGCTGTCATCAGCGGCTAGCGGGCGCGCACCCGCCATGGGAGCATGCTCGCGGGTCCCTTTGGACTCAATGTGCACCGGTGGCCCGCGATCGTGGCACGGAGAGGCAGAACAGGGAGATGCCTTTGTAAAGAAGGCATTTCCCTGTTCTGCCTAGCAACATAACAGGGATCTACTGCTCCCAGTGATCGGGAGCAGTGAACTCTGCCATGTTCTAGTGAGCCCACCCCCCCCCCCCCCAACAGTTAGAACACGCACAGGGAACACACTTAACCCCTTGATCGCCCCCTAGTGTTTAACCCCTTTCCTGCCAGTGACATTTACACAGTAATCAATGCATTTTTATAGCTCTGATCGCTGTATAAATGTGAATGGTCCCAAAAATGTGTCAAAAGTGTCCGCCGCAATGTCACAGTCACGATAAAAAAAAAAAAAAAAAAAAAAAAAAAAAAAAAAATCGCAGATCGCCGCCATTACTAGTAAAAAAAAAAAATTCATAATAAAATCTATCCCCTATTTTGTAGGCGCTATAACTTTTGCACAAACCAATCAATATACGCTTATTGCGATTTTTTTAACCAAAAATATGTAGAAGAAGAAGAAGTGGCCTAAACTGAGGAAGAAATTAGTTTTTTTTATATATTTTTGGGGGGATATTACAGCAAAAAAGTAAAAAATATTGCTTTTTTTTTTTCAAAATTGTCGCTTTTTTTGTTTATAGGGCAAAAAAATAAAAACCGCAGAGATGATCAAATACCACCAAAAGAAAGCTCTATTTGTGGGAAAAAAGGAAGTCAATTTTGTTTGGGTGCAGCGTCGCACGACCGCGCAATTGTCAGTTAAAGCGACGCAGTGCCGCATCGCAAAAAAGGGCCTGGTCAGGAAGGGTGCTGAAGTGGTTAAAGGGTTTGTTACCCCAACAATTCATATTCCTGATATGTGTCTGCTGTACCATTGTACTTGTATGAAAAAGTATCCCGTTCTCTTTGTATTGTTTCCTTTGTGTGAAATCCCTGGTGTTCTCTCTGCGTTCCTATCAAAATAAACTGACCACACTAAGCAGAACACACCATTGTCAGTTCTCTAGCCATGCTGGGAATGCAGCCTGCTCCCCTCCAATGATCATACATGCCTTCCCTGCACAGCCATTCACTGGGAAGATCAGTGTGCTGTTGATTCTCCTCCCCCAGCTTTGGTGTAGCTGAAATCAGAGGAAACAGAGGGTATGTGATCACATATTAAAAAAAAAAGGGGGGGGGGGGACAAAAAAATAAAAAAAAGGGATTTAAAATGTTTTTTTAATATCTACACACAAATGTTTTGTCTTTGTTTCTATTTTAAAAACTGAATGGGTTGTTTTACAAGGTGATTGTTTACAATCACTTCCCATCCAGTGAAGTACCCGTATATCGCTGGACTTTCAGTGGTTATACCGGGATGATATGCAGCCACAGGCATCACCCAGATAGTTTTTTAGAGCAGACGGTCAGCTCTCTTGTAATAGCAATCGGAGCAGCTCATCAGCAGCTTGATTGCTATTACAAGCAGCGGGAGAGGACGGCACCAACAATGGGCCACCATCCCATCCACTGACACCAACGATGGGCCACCATCCCATCCACTGACACCAACGGTGGGCCACCATCCCATCCACTGACACCAACGGTGGGCCACTATCCCATCCACTGACACCAACGATGGGCCACTATCCCATCCACTGACACCAACGATGGGCCACTATCCCATCCACTGACACCAACGATGGGCCACTATCCCATCCACTGACACCAACGATGGGCCACTATCCCATCCACTGACACCAACGATGGCCACTATCCCATCCACTGACACCTACGATGAGCCACTATCCCATCCACTGACACCAACGATGAGCCACTATCCCATCCACTGACACCAACAATGGGGCACTATTCCTCCCACTGACACCAAGGATACAGCTGACAGTCAGTTCTTTTGTAATAGCAATCAGAGCGGCTCACCAGCCACTCAATTGCTATTACAAGCAGCAGGAGGGGACGACACCGATACAAGGGCCTATTCCATGCACTGACACCAATGATCGGGCACTATACATCCAACTGACACCAATGGTAAGGTATTGTTTGCTCCCTCTGGCCGCAGTCCGGCCTGGGGGGACAGTAAAATGGCCCTTTGTTTAGAACATTTGGAGACACCTGGTCCTAGGAAAAGTGTGACGAATATCCTGAGAGCAGAAATGGGTAGAAATCTGAAATCAAAGTTTAGTGAAATCCTTGCAAATAAATAGCAAAGGAAGGAAGAGAAGAAAAAAAAATAAATAAATAAATAAAATAAAAATAAAAAAGGGAGGAAAACTTTGTTCAAAAGTTTTTTTACCCTTTTAAGCAGAGTTCCACCCAAAAGTGGAACTTCCGCTTTAAGCACTCCTCGCCCCTAACATTTGGCATGTCATTTTTTTTTTTTTGGGGGGGGGGGGTGGGTGACTTTCAGTCCCACTTCCGAATTCAAGCCGCCTAGGCGACTCCTCCTCTCCCCTTAGATGTCCCCTCCCTCTTGGCAATCTTCTGGGACACATCACAGGTCCCAGAAGATTACCTGTCCACTCAGAAAGCGCAGCGCGACTCGCGCATGCGCAGTGCGCGCCCAGCCGTGAAGCC
>JBBDGP010004382.1:0-80517 GCA_037952835.1 Lithobates septentrionalis | reverse complement strand
CTCTCTCCTCCCTCTCACTCTCCTCTCTCTCTCTCTCCCTCTCTCTCTCTCTCTCTCTCTCTCTCTCTCTCCTCCCTCTGTCTCCTCTCTCCCTCTCCTCTCTCTCCCTCTCCCTCTCTCTCTCTCCTCTCTCTCTCTCCCCCGCTCCCTCCCTCCATCTCTCTCTCTCTCTCCCCCTCCCTCCGTCTCTCTCTCTCTCTCTCCTCCCTCCGTCTCTCTCTCTCTCTCCTCCCTCCGTCTCTCTCTCCTCCTCCTCCCGTCTCTCTCTCTCTCCTCCCTCCGTCTCTCTCTCTCCCCCTTCGTCTCTCTCTCTCCTGCCTCTCTCTCTCTCTCTCTCTCTCAGTCTCTCTCTCTCTCTCCTCCCTCAGTCTCTCTCTCTCTCTCTCTCTCCCCCTCCGTCTCTCTCTCTCCTCCCTCCGTCTCTCTCTCTTCTCCCTCCGTCTCTCTCTCTCCTCCTCCGTCTCTCTCTCTCTCTCTCTCTCTCTCTCTCTCTCTCTCTCTCTCTCTCTCTCTCTCTCTCTCTCTCTCTCTCTCTCTTCCCTCCTCCTCCTCCCAAAATTTGCAGAGCTATTCATCCTGCAAAAACTGCACATACATTAGTTTTGTGTGATGGGGACAACATTCAGTGCTACAAGCTACTCTCTCTCTCTCTCTCTCTCTCTCTCCTTATCTCTCTCTCTCCTCCGCTCTCTCTCCTCCGCCTCTCTCTCTCTCTCTCTCTCTCTCTCTCTCTCTCCTCCCTCTCTCTCTCTCTCCTCCCTCTCTCTCCTCTCTCTCTCTCTCCTCCCTCTCTCTCCTCCCTCTCTCTCCCTCTCTCTCTCTCCTCTCTCTCTCCCCCGCTCCCTCCCTCCATCTCTCTCTCTCTCCCCCTCCCTCCGTCTCTCTCTCTCTCTCCTCCCTCCGTCTCTCTCTCTCTCTCCTCCCTCCGTCTCTCTCTCTCTCCTCCCTCCGTCTCTCTCTCTCCTCCCTTCGTCTCTCTCTCTCCTCCCTCTCTCTCCTCCCCCAGTCTCTCTCTCTCTCTCCTCCCTCCGTCTCTCTCTCTCTCTCTCCCTCTCTCTCTCTCTCTCTCTCTCTCTCTCTCTCTCTCTCTCCCCTCCTCCTCCCAAATTTGCAGAGCTATTCATCTGCAAAAACTGCACATACATTAGTTTTGTGTGATGGGGACAACATTCAGTGCTACAAAGCTACTCTCTCTCTCTCTCTCTCTCTCCTTAATCTCTCTCTCTCCTCCCTCCGTCTCTCTCTCTCTCCTCCCTCTCTCTCTCTCCTCTCTCCTCCTCCGTCTCTCTCTCTCCTCCCTCTCTCTCTCTCTCTCTCTCTCTCCTCCCTCTCTACCAGACACTTTTGCCCCTTCCTGCCCAGGACAATTTTCAGCTTTCAGCACTGTCGCACTTTGAATGACAATTGCGCGGTCATACAACACTGTACCCAAACTAAATTTTTATCATTTTCTTCCCACAAATAGAGCTTTCTTTTGGTGATATTTGATCACCTTTTGGGGTTTTTATTTTTTGCTAAACAAACTAAAAAATACCCAAATTGTTGAAAAAAAAACGTTTTTCTCAGTTTCTGTCATAAAATTTTGTTTTCCCCTTCACTGACGGGCACTAATGAGGAGGCACTGATGGGCACTATTGAGGTGGCACTGATATGGTGGCACTGATGGGCACTGATGAGGCGGTACTGATATGTAGAATTGATGGGCACAGATAGGCGGCACTGATATGCAGCACTGATGGGCACCAAAAGGCGGCACTGATATGCAGCACTGATGGGCGCTGACAGGTGGCACTGATGGGCAGCACTGATGATGAGGTACTGATGTGTTACTGACAGGTGTTACTGCTGGGCACTGATTGGCACTGTAATGGGCACTGATTGGCATGTGATTGGCACATCTGAGGGGGCTGTGCTGATAATCAATGTGCTGATTATCAGCACAGACCCCTCCCTGACAGGGAGAGCCGCTGATCGGCTCTCCCTGTCAGCGCGAACCGAGAAATGCCGTTTACCTGCACTTCCTGGTTCACGCGATGATCAGCTGTGATTGGTCACAGATGATCACGTGGTAAGAAGCCTCTGACAGAGGCTCCTTATCACGATCGGAGATGTGGCATGTCAGACTGACACACCGCACTCGCGATCGCCGCGCTGCACGCCCCCATGGGCGCGCGCTGGCATGTTATCCTGCTGGACGTCATATGACGCCCAGTCAGGATAACAGAACCACTTCCTGGCAGTCAATATGCTATTGACCGGGTGGGAAGTGGTTAATGAATGACATTCCATTGTGACCGCATTCACACATAACAAATGTTTAGCCATGAAAATAGCTCTGTACATGTTTTATAAATACACCTCTATGTAACTACCAAAAAGTAAAGTGTAAAGCCACACGATCGGATTGTTGGTCAACAAAACCGTGGAATTTTGTCTGAAGGGCGTTGGCCAAAACTTGTCCTGCATACACACGGTACACAATTGTTGGCCAACAAATACAAACATAGTGACGTACTATATTGTTTTTCAGCTCTTTAGCCCCACCCTTTGGGCTCCTTCTGCCTAATTTCGTGTTAGTAGAAGTTTGGTGAGTGTTGATTCGCACTTTTCATTTCGCACTTTTCATTTCGTGCTTTTCATTTTGCGCTTTTCAGTTTGTTTCTGAACGGCCGTTCATCAACCAGACATGTTGCGGAATCGGAGGAGATAACGTGTTATTTATTATTGGTCTTGAAGTTATTTCTTTGATATTATTTATTTGGTTGAATAATGATTTGATTTGTATATTTTCTATATTTTTGGATGCATAGAATGCACTTCTTGGTTAAGTTCTATTGGCAGATAGCATGTCTAATTTTATTTGTTTTTCTTTTTTTAATGCACAATAAAAAAAATTGTGGAGGAATAATACTTGGCTATGTGTTTAAATGACAGTTTGGGAGTAGGCAGTTACATTAAAAAAATTACAATGTAAAATTAACAAGGGACACCAAGATAGTTGTATCTTTGATCTTAAAAACTACAGGATAATGGTGTTGTGGTAACTTGCCCAAAAAAAACAAAAAAAAAACAATAATATTATTCTTGATATCACTAGAAAAAAAAAATTTCATAATTTGCCACGTCACGAATGTGAATTCTCCATTACGACCGCTAGTTTACAAGAACGACCGCTTCTGGCTCCTCCTTGCTTCCGAGCATGTGTGTTTGTACTTTGGACTTTTGCCCAACGGACTTGTGTACACACGCTCGGAAAATCTGACAACAGACATTTGTCCGTGGAAAATTTTAAAATCTGCTAGCCAACATTTGTCCGCGGAAAATCCAACAACAATTGTCCGATGGAGCGTACACATGGTTGGATTTACCGCCACCAGCCTGACATTCAACATTTCCCGTCAGAAAGTCCGATCGTGTGTACGAAGCTTTAGAATGCCCTAAACTTCTTATACAGCCCTTAAATTATTATTTGCTGTTATTATGTGTAATTGTGTGTAGGTTTCCCCAGTTGCTATTTGTGCATTCATTCTTCATGCTCCGTGTTTTTGGGGGTGTCGCAGGTGTGTCACTTAAACTCAGTACTTTCATAAAGTATTCAGACCCCCTTTCATTTTTTTCAATTTTGTTATGTTGCAGCCTGATACTACAGTTGTTTAAATTCATTTTTTTCAATTAATCTAACACTCAGTACCCCATAATGGCAAAGTGAAAGCAGAATTTTAGAAATGTTTGCAAATGTATGAAAAGGGAAAAACTGAAGTGTTACAGTGGCATAAGTATTCGGAACCTTTGCAACAACACCTAAAATTTAGCTCAGGTGCCTCCCATTTCTCTTGATCGTTGCCGAGACGTTTCTACACCTTGATTGGAGTCCCACCTGTGTAAATTATATTGATTGGACATGATTGGAAAGGCACACCTCTCTATAAAAGGCCTCAGAGCTGACAATGCATACTGTATCAGAGCAAAACCCATGAAGTCAAAGGAACCACCGCAGAGCTCAGAGACAGAATTATTGCAAGGCACAGATTTGGGGAAGGCTACAAAAAAATTGGCTGCACTGAAGGTTCTCAACAGCACAGTGGCCTCATTCTCAACTTGAAGACGTTTGGCACAACCAAGACTCTTCTAAGAGCCAAACTGAGCAATCAGGAGAGAACAGCCTTAGTAAAAGAGGTGACCAAGAACCCGATTGGTCACTCTGACTTAGCTCCAGAGACTCTGTGTGGAGATGGGACAAAGTTCCAGAAGGGCAACCGTCACTACAGCCCTCCACTGATCTGGGCTTTATGGCAGAGTGGCCAGACAGAAGCCACTCCATGTGCAAAACACATGAAATAATTAGGAGCAAAGTTTGGGACTTTAAATGAATCATGCAGCCAGGTTGATGCCACAGCACAATGGGGTCTGGTGAATAATCCATGTTTGTGACCATTTCTATTGCATAATAACAAAAATTAAAAAAAGGTAAAAATAAGGAAACTTTAATTCCAGAACATAATAAATAATATAAAATATCATGTTAACATAGCAGCATAATGGTGTCACAATAATAACATCATAAAATAGCCAGACTCATTGTGTCTCCACAGTAATAGGTGTGTACTATATTCAAGTTGGTAGGATCCAAAAGAACATATACTAAATAATATATGATAGTAACATAAAAGGCATCAAACATCTCGACGCATTTTGTGGCTACATTGCCACTCTTCAGGAGAAGATGCAGTGTAGATGACTAAAAAAGTATTAAGGGTAAGTATTAGGTAGAATAATAATTTAAAAGAAAAGTCATATAAAGGTAAATCCCCCACTCATACTTACAGACCAATCATGAGTCTGAGCACGGGCACTGAGGGCCGGACCGGCCGGGCAAATCGATAGCCCCGGGAGCTGAGGCAGTGATCCCCATATGTAGATGGAAAAACCAACAATCAAGGCTTGCCCCGGGGAAAAAATCTCCCTATGATGGTGAAAAGTGATAGGAACCAAATGTGTAAAGAGTCCATCTAAAAAAGATATGTAAATGGTGTGAGAAACTTATAAAACTTACAAATATATATATATATATATATATATATATATATATATATATATATATATATATATATATATATATATATATATACACATAACAGGGCTGGACAGGGACAAAAATTTGGCCCTGGACTTTATCCAGACTGGCCCACTTTTATTTTGCGAACACGCACAGAAACAGTATATAAACTGGACATGGTAAAGGAGATGGTCAGAGACTGAGGACATACAACAAGAGATGGTCAGAGACTGCGGAGATACTACAGGAGATGGTCAGAGACTGAGGACATACAACAAGAGATGGTCAGAGACTGCGGAGATACTACAGGAGATGGTCAGAGACTGAGGACATACTATAAGAGATGGTCAGAGACTGCGGAGATACTACAGGAGATGGTCAGAGACTGCGGAAATACTACAGGAGATGGTCAGAGACTGCAGACATGATACAGGAGATGGTCAGAGACTGCAGACATGATACAGGAGATGGTCAGAGACTGCAGACATGATACCGGAGATGGTCAGAGACTGCAGACATGATACAGGAGATGGTCAGAGACTGCAGACATGATACCGGAGATGGTCAGAGACTGCAGACATACTACAGGAGATGGTCAGAGACTGCAGACATATTACAGGAGATGGTCAGAGACTGCAGACATACTACAGGAGATGGTCAGAGACTGCAGACATACTACAGGAGATGGTCAGAGACTGCAGACATGATACAGGAGATGGTCAGAGACTGTATTTATGGCTGAACCCAGTATAAAAGTGTAATGTATCACAGGGTTGCTCCACTCTATTTAAACCAGCTCTGCAAGATCAAGTCAGTAATCTTCATTTTGAAAGTACATCCATGTGACAGAAGACAGCAGCACATCCAATTTCCAAAATACAAATTGTCTTACAAACAGTGAACTGGTCAGGATTAGTGGAGGACAATAAACAGTTAATGGGTCTGTGAAGCTTCTAGCCTGAACTAGCAGGAAATCCTTCTAAAAAAACATCACATAAACCGTGCAGCACACACAGAGCTCTGGCTAAATAACTGAAAAGAAACTGAAATGGTTACCAGCCAGCCACGTGTCACACTGTCACTGGACAGAGAAAGAGAGTCCCGGAGCAGAAGGAGAGAAAAGGATCAACATAGGGCAGTGTTTCTCAACTCCAGTCCTCAAGGCGCCCCAACAGTTAATGTTTTCAGGATTTCCATTATTTTGCACAGGTGATTTGATCAGTTTCACTTCCTTAGTAATTACCACAGCCGTTTCATCTGAGGGAAATCCTGAAAACATGACCTGTTGGGGTGCCTTGAGGACTGAAGTTGAGAAACACTGGGGCAGCATGACAGGTGTGGACTGCACAGTCATTCTTTTATAAAGAAAAACTTGTCCCCTTTAAGAAAATATAAATTTAATATCACATGGTCCTAAGTATTCAGACCCTTTGCTCAGTATTTAGTAGAAGCACCCTTTTGATCTAATACAGCAATGAGTCTTTTTGGGAAAGATGCAACAAGTTTTTCACACCTGGATTTGGGGATCCTCTGCCATTCCTCCTTGCAGATCCTCTCCAGTTCTGTCAGGTTGGATGGTAAACGTTGGTGGACAGCCATTTTTAGGTCTCTCCAGAGATGCTCAATTGGGTTTAAGTCGGGGGCTCTGGCTGGGCCATTCAAGAACAATCACTGAGTTGTTGTAAAGCCACTCCTTCGTTATTTTAGCTGTGTGCTTAGGGTCATTGTCTTGTTGGAAGGTAAACCTTCGGCCCAGTCTGAGGTCCTGAGCACTCTGGAGAAGGTTTTCGTCCAGGATATCCCTGTACTTGGCCACATTCATCTTTCCCTCGATTGCAACCAGTCGTCCTGTCCCTGAAGCTGAAAAACACCCCCACAGCATGATGCTGCCACCACCATGCTTCACTGTTGGGACTGTATTGGACAGGTGATGAGCAGTGCCTGGTTTTCTCCACACATACTGCTTAGAATTAAGGCCAAAAAGTTCTATTTTGGTCTCATCAGACCAGAGAATCTTATTTCTCACCATCTTGGAGTCCTTCCGGTGTTTTTTTAGCAAACTCCATGCGGGGCTTTCATGTGTCTTGCACTGAGGAGAGGCTTCCGTTGGGCCACTCTGCGATAAAGCCCTGACTGGTGGAGGGCTGCAGTGATGGTTGACTTTCTACAACTTTCTCCCATCTCCCGACTGCATCTCTGGAGCTCAGCCACAGTGATCTTTGGGTTCTTCTTTACCTCTCTCACCAAGGCTCTTCTCCCCCGATAGTTCAGTTTGGCTGGACGGCCAGCTCTAGGAAGGGTTCTGGTCGTCCCAAACGTCTTCCATTTAAGGATTATGGAGGCCACTGTGCTCTTAGGAACCTTAGGTGCAGCAGAATTTTTGTAACCTTGGCCAGATCTGTGCCTTGCCACAATTCTGTCTCTGAGCTCTTCAGGCAGTTCCTTTTGACCTCATGATTCTCATTTGCTCTGACATGCACTATGAGCTGTAAGGTCTTATATAGACAGGTGTGTGGCTTTCCTAATCAAGTCCAATCAGTATAATCAAACACAGCTGGACTCAAATGAACCATCTCAAAGATGATCAGAAGAAATGGACAGCACCTGAGTTAAATATATGAGTGTCACAGCAAAGGGTCTGAATACTTAGGACCATGTGATATTTCAGTTTTTCTTTTTTAATAAATCTGCAAAAATGTCAACATTTCTGTGTTTTTCTGTCAATATGGGGTGCTGTGTGTACATTAATGAGGAAAAAATGAACTTAAAGCGGGATTCCAGCCATAAAAAAAAAATTAAAAGTCAACAGCTACAAACACTGTAGCTGCTGACTTTAAATAAGTACTTACCTGTCCTGGGTGCCCGCGATGTCGGCCGCCCGAGGCCGACCCGTCCCTCGGCTCTTGGGTCCCAGCACCGCCATCCTAGGTAAGGGAAACAGGCAGTGGAGCCTTGCGGCTTCACTGCCAGTTTCCTACTGCGCACGCGCGAGCGGCGCGGCGCTCCGTGAATGGCCCTGTGGAGTTCTGGGAACACACACAGTTCCCAGAAGACAACGGGCCGCTCAACGAGGAGCAGAAGACGCCGCGGAAAAGGAAGAGGCAGATTAGGAAGACTGCCTAGCAACAAGGGTTTAGGTAAGTTTAAAAAAAAAATTTTTTCAAATGTTTTTTTCTTATTTTTTTAGGATTTTTGGTGTAATTTTTTTTTCAGGGTGGCCCTCCACTTTAAATGCTTTTAGCAAATGGCTGCAATATAACAAAGAGTGAAAAATTTAAGGGAGTCTGAATACTTTCCGTCCCCACTGTATATATGTGTATATATGTATATGTATGTGTATATATATAATATATTTGTAAGTTTTATCACACCATTTACATATCTTTTTTAGATGGACTCTTTACACATTTGGTTCCTATCACCTTTCACCATCATAGGGGGATTTTTTTCCCCGGGGCAAGCCTTGTTTGTTGGTTTTTCCATCTACATATGGGGATCACTGCCTCAGCTCCCGGGGCTATCGATTTGCCCGGCCTGTCCCGACCCTCCAGGTGCCCGTGCTCAGACTCATGATTGGTCTGTAAGTATGAGTGGGAGATTTACCTTTATACGACTTTACTTTTTAATTATTATTCTACCTAATACTTACCCTTAATACTTTTTTAGTCATCTACACTGCATCTGCTCCTGAAGAGTGGCAATGTAGCCACAAAAATGCGTCAAGCTGTTTGATGCCTTTTATGTTACCATCATATATTATTTAGTATACCGTATGTTCTTTTGGATCCTACCAACTTATTTAGAATATAGTACACACCTATTACACGTATCAATGAGTCTGGATATTTTATGATGTTATTATTGTGACACCATTATGCTGTTAACGTGTTATTATATACTATTTATTATGTTCTGATATTAAAGTTTCCTTATTTTTACCTTTTTTATTTTATGTTATTATGCAATAGAAATGGTCACAAACATGGATTATTAACCAGACCCCATTGTGCCGTGGCATCTCCCTGGCTGCATGATTGATTTAATGTCCCAAACTTTGCCTCCTAATTATTAATTGCTTGGGATGGAGGTACATTTTGATGTCCTCATATAAAGTCCCAAATCTTGTCTACCTCTCTTTCTTTGTCCTATTGGGATGGAATCATGTTCCACACATGGTTTATACTTTCTTTGGTAGCATACAGTAAATATCTAGCACTGTAGAGACACATATCAATGTGTCTGGCGATTTTATGATGTCATTTTTGTGATACCATTATGCTGTTATACTAATTTGCTATTATGTATTATGTTTTGGAATCTAAGTTCCCTCACTTTTACTGTATTACATTGTTTATATTATGTTATAATGCCATACGAATGGTCACAATTATGGTATACACACCAGACTACATTACGCTTTGCTACCTACCTGGCTACATGATTCATACTTAGTCCCAAATTTTGCTTATAACTACCCAAATATCGGGGATGGAAGTCCTCAGTTTCTTCCTTTTTTTTCTTTTCAAAACACATGAAAGACATGCTTGAAGTTTGCAAAAAAGCACCTGAAGGACTCTCAGACTGTGGGGAACAAGATTCTCTGGTCTGATTAAACTAGGATTTAACTGTTTGGCCTAAATTCTAAATGTTATATCTGGAGGAAGTCAGGCACTGCTCATCAGCTGCCCAATACCGTCCCAACAGTGAAGCATGGTGGTGGCAGTATCATGCTGTGGGGGTGTTTTTTAGCAGCAGGGACTTGGAGACTGGTCAGGGTTGAGGGAAAGCTGAATGGAGCAAAGTACAATTAAACCTGTTCCACTGTGCTCAGGACCTCAGAATGGGATGAAGGCTCACCTTCCAACATGACAACAATCCTAAGCACACAGCCAAGGCAACAGAGGAGTGGGTCAGGGACAACTCTGTAAATGTCCTACAGTGGCCCAGCCAGAGAGCCCCGATTTGAACCCTATAGAACAGGGATATGCAATTAGCGGTAGAATATAAGTGAAAGTGTCCTTCGCAGTAATAGCGAGAAGTACTGGAATGGTGACCAAAATGACAAAACTAATCCAAATGTAAAATTGTAATAATAAACGTGGTGTGATGCTCCTAAAGCCTGATGGAATGAAGAAGGGAAAGAGAAAGAAGCCTCCAATGATGTAGTAAGGTGAATAACTCAGCTTTATTATTATCAAAAAGGTGGTCTCTTACATTTAAAACGTTAAAAATAGCATAAAACAAAAGGAGCGGCGTTTGAGACGCCTCCTTACGTGACTTCCCGGTTTACGTCTGCTCTCCGCCATGCCCTACGCGTTACGTAACCGCTTGTGACTTCATCTGGGGACAGATGATCTGGGGGATAGATTTGATGCGCGAGATTTTTTTCACTTTTATGCAATTAGCGGACCTCCAGCTGTTGCAGAACTACAAGTCCCCATGAAGCATAGCAAGACTTTGACAGCCATAAGCATGACACCCAGAGGCAGAGGCATGATGGGACTTGTAGTTTTGCAACAGCTGGAGGTCCGCTAATTGCATATCCCTGCTATAGAACATCTCTGGAGAGACCTGAAAATGGCTGTCCACCAAGCTTGAGAGGATTTGCAAAGAAGAATGACAGAAAATCTTCTAATCCAAGTGTGCAAAGCGTGTCGCGTCATACCCAAAAAAACTCAAGGCTGTAGTTGCTGCCAAAGGAGCTTCAACAAAGTACTGAGTAAAGGGTCTGAACACTTAAAGCGGAGTTCCAGTCACCTGTGGAAAAAAAAAAATTCAGCAGCTACTTAAATGTAGCTTCTTACTTTTAAAAAAAACAGACACTCTCCTGTCCCACGGTCCAGCAGTGTGCTCACCCCAGTCGGTCTTGACACGCTGTCTTCGGTCCCCGGCGCCTCCACAATGGGCACCCAGCTGTGACAGCTTGCGGCTTCACAGCCAGGTGCCTACTGCGCATGCGTGAGTCAGGCTGCGCATCGTGAAAGGTGGATGCAATCTCTGGGACCTGTCGGTGTCCCAGAAAGACTGCAGTGGGGGCGGGAGGGGGGAGAATTTCTGACCACCGTGCAGTGCTGTGTCTTGGCCTAGACCGAAAAGGCCCAGGCCTAGGGTGGCACTTTGCGGAGGGTGACAAAAAGCCGCCCCCCCGCAAGCAAAAAGCCCCCGTCTCAGTTCCCGCTGCCGCCTCCCGCACAAATAAACGCCCGGCGGCCACCTTGTAAATATTGTGGGCGTATATGGAGCGTGCTTGGCCGGCCAGGAGGGGGTGGGGCAGCAGCGACGACGACTCACACCCCTATAAGCAGCCCGGTGATTGGCCAGGACAGCTCAACGTAATCTGACTGGCAGAGGCGGAGCTCTGATGAAGTCACGTGTGGTGTGACGTCACGCGTAAGGACGGGACAGGCTCTACACGCTGTGATAGTGAGACGAGCTCGCCGCTCGTCGGAGATAGGAACATTACTGTTGGTTTTTATGTGAGTACCCTTGTTTTACCTAATAAAGCTACTGGTTTTAGCAGTATTACACTATTGGGGCTCCCCGTGTTTTTTTATCCCCCTGTATTACCGAGGGAACCACCCCCCTGAGGATAGGTCTCTGCATCCTAGGAGGACCCCCCTAAAAGATTCTTGGTCATATGCGCTTGCTCCATTGCTTCAAGGAGGACCCTTTGTAAAGACCCCTGGCTATATGCGTTTGCCCTATTGCCTTAAGGTAAGGGGCCATCTCTCACATGAGTGTTTTTACACGAAGCTGAGCACCGTGTGATTTACGTCAAGCACCACGGAGCGACCGTTGCATGTCAGGACGCTACCACTATTTTTTAAATAAAAGGACTTTGTTTTACTGTCACATATGGTGCATGCCAAACTATCCAAGTCACATTATTTATTAATATCGCTTGCCATAGTTCAGGACAATCTCTGAACAATGCACTGGTTTACATTTATTTATTTCTCATTCTCTTCACCTTGCACCTTGTCACTTTATGTGCTACTTTGCTTGCTACTCAACTTGAGTCACATAGATTCCTTGTTATGATTGCTGACACCATCGATTTCTGCACATGATTACAGTTATGGACTGATGATTTATTTAATGGCACTATTTATGATGAGTGAATTTTTAGTGATTTATTTTCCACATCTATTTGTTTTTAGCACTGCTAATGTTTATTTATGAGTGCGATTTTTTTATGGCTGTTGCCAACACTTCCATGCTGTTTACACCACCTTTTAGTTATCTACTATCACTTTAAGTCCTTTAATAAGGGCGTCCAGGATTAGCGCAGCACCATTTAATATTTTTATGTCCCTTTAAGGTTCGGTTTGCACCTGTATTCGGTGCATGCAGCTTTTCCTTAGTATTATATCAGACTTTATACCTGTTAGCGCGGGAATAATTCTTTTATTTTAGCAATACTCCACCCACTCTCCTCCGCACGGCTTTCTTCTTCACTGCATCTTCTCCCCGGCCCAGGGCGATATGAGGAGGAGAGAGAGAGAGAGAGAAAGAGAGAGAGAGGAGCACGAGGGAAATCCCCAGCCAGTGGCCAGGACAGAAGGTTATGCGACTATTACTAATTTGTGTGTCAAGTGCTCAATATGGAAGTTATTATACTGATGGCCACTGATGAGCTGCACTGATGAGCTGCACTGTTATGGTCGCTGATGAGCTGCACTGATATGGGCACAGATGAGCTGCACTGATATGGGCGCTGATAGGCTGCACTGATGATCTGCACTGATGAGCTGCACTGATATGGGCACTGATAGGCTGCACTGATATGGGCGTTGATGAGCTGCACTGATATGGGCACTGATAGGCTGCACTGATATGGGCACTGATGAGATGCAGTGATAGGCTGCATGATGTGGGCACTGATAGGCTGCACTGATATGGGCGCTGATGAGCTGCACTGATATGGGCGCTGATGAGCTGCACTAATATGGGCGCTGATGAGCTGCACTGATATGGGCACTGATGAGCTGCACTGATATGGGCACTGATGAGCTGCACTGATATGGGCACTGATGAGCTGCACTGATATGGGCACTGATAGGCTGCACTAATGAGCACTGTGATAGACTGCACTGATGAGCACTGTGATAGACTGTACTGATGGGCACTATTAGGCTGCACTTGTTGCCCCTGATGAGGCCACATTGATGGCCACTGGTGAGGATGCTCTGATTGTCACTGATAAGACTGTACTGATGGGCACTAATAGGCTGCACTGGTTGCCCCTGATGAGGCCGCACTGATGGCCACTGATGAGCTGCACTGTTGGGCACTGATGGGGCTGCACTGATGAGCACTGATAAGGCTGTACTGATAGTCACTGATGAGCTGCACTGATGGACACTAATAGGCTGCACTGGTTGCCCCTGATGAGGCCGCACAGATGGCCAATGATGAGCTGCACTGTTGGTCACTGAGGAGGCTGCACTGATGAGCACCGGCGATAGGCGTCACTGATGGGCACTATTAAGCTGCACTGGTTGCCCCTGATGAGGCTGCACTCATGGCCACTGATGAGCTGCAATGTTGGGCACTGATGAGGCTGTGCTGCACTGATAAAGCAGCATTGATATGGGCACTGATGGGACTGTACTGATGGGCACTGATAAGGCGGCACTCTTAAGCTGCACTGATAAGGCTGCACTGATAAAGCAGCACTGATGGCCACTGACTGATGAGGCCACTTGGTATCCACTTTTAATGTACAGAGCCGAAGAGGTGAAGCTCTAAAAGGAAAATGTGGAGCCTAAACAGGAAGGGGTGTGGTTTACAGATAGGGCAGGTCTTAAACAGGAAGGGGTGTGGCCTTGACAGAAAGGAGGGGCCCATATTTTAATTAGGGGGTGCATGAGTTTAGTTAGGCCTAGGGCAGCACAAAACCTAAATACACCACTGCCGCCGTGGTGGTTGGAACAGAAGTGGGAAGTGGGTACCTGTCAAAATCAAGTACCTGCTCCCCCCGCTCCTCAAAAGTGTCAATTGTTCAAGAGGAACAGGGAACGAGTCCTTAAAGCGGAGCTTCTTTTGGGTGGAGCTTCACTTTAAATACATGTGAGATTTTATTTTTTTTATTTTTAATAAATTTACAGACATTCTAAAATTGTGGTACTGAGTGTAGATTAATGAGAAAAAAATGAATTCAAACAACTGTATTATTAGGCTGCAGATAACAAAACTGAAAGAAGTGAAGGAGGTCTGAATATTTTATGAATGCACTGTACTTTGTGCTGAAGGTGCTCCTCTATGCCGTCTCAGAAAGTTGCGTATGGGCAAGTTCTAAGCATAACTCCTCTCACCGATTTCTGATTTCTCCAACTCTTTGCAGACCTACTAAAAAAATCTCTTCATAAATACAAAAAAGTGCCACTACCTGATAGAATTAGTCAGCTACAGCAATATATAATATTCCCAATGTCCTTGCTTATGATTACTTTCTAATAAATAAACATTTCTGAAAGAAATATACATATCAGAGCTGTAAGGGCTTGTTGACACCTGTAGTGCTCTCTGAAGTGTGATCTGCATTTGGAACACATTTGACAGGCGGTGAGGAGGCGATATATCGGCTGCCCAAGGCACAGCAATGCACGTGGCTGTGGGGCGGTTGCAGCACGGTCCCGTTCACTTGAATAGAACATGTTAGGCAGTTGGTAGTGCCCACCATATGCGGCAGGAAATATAATTTGCTTCGTGGTAACAGCCAGCGTAAGCCCCCGGCTGCTGCATTTCCAGCTAAAGGGGGAGTGGTTGAGGGGCAGTAAAAAGTGGCTTAAAGTGGGGTTCCACCCAAAAAAACAAAAATACCTGAAAAATTAAAAAATAAAAAACAAAAAAACATTTGGATATATATATATTTTTTTTTTTTACTTACCTCTAAATGCCTGTTGCTAGGTGGTCCCTCGTAGTCTGCCTCTTCCTTTGCCTGGGCTGGTGACATCACTTCCCCCTTGGCACAGGAAGGGCTCGGCTCTGCACTCTCCCTCCTGTCAATCATCTTGGACCCATTACAAGTCCCAGGTGATTGAGCGGCCAATCACGGCGCGCGGCGCCGCTCGCGCATGCGCAGTGGGTGCCAGGCTGTGAAGCCACAGCCGGCGCCCACAGTTGAAATGCCGGCGCCGACGAGCGGAGGGGGGGACAAGCGGGGCTTCGATCCCCCGCATCGCTGGACCCAGGGACAGGTAAGTGTCCAATTAAAAGTCAGCAGCTGCAGTATTTGTAGCTGCTGACTTTTAATTTTTTTTTTTTTTTTAATGGACCCCCTGGGTGGAACTCTTCTTTAACCACAGGGTTTTTCTGCCTCCAGCAGCTAGTGTAATGCCGCGTACACAGGATCGGACTTTCTGCCAACAAAACCGTGGATTTTTGTTCAAAGGTTGTTGGCTCAAACTTGTCTTGCATACACACGGTCACACAAATGTTGGCCAACAATTACGAACGTGGGAACGTGGTGACGTACGACGAGCCGAGAAAAGGGTAGTTCAATAGCCAGTGCAGCTCCTTCTGCTTGATTCAGAGCATTCGTGAACTTTTGTGCGACGGACTTGTGTACACACGATCGGACTTTCCGACAACAAGGTTTTGTTGGCAGAAAATTTGAGAACCTGCTAAGAAACATTTATTGGTGGAAAATTTGACAGCAAATGTTCGATGGAGCATACACACGGTCGGACTTTCCGACAACAAGCTCACATCCAACATTTCCGGTAGGAAAATCCGACCGTGTGCACGCGGCATTAGAATGCTTCTAAATAATTTGCTTTTCTGGAATTAAAAAGTGAAATTGAAAATTTTATCTGAGAAGTCACAAGAGACATCTGCACATTCATGATAAGTCATTGTTTTTTATATCCATCCCATGACTTTTGAAAGTGGGAACTACAATATTTCCCAACATGTTGAATACGCACGGTCAGGAAATATACTAGGGTGTATTTTTATAAAGTAGTGGTATCCTAAACACATTGAAAACAGATCATTAAAGGGGTTGTAAAGGTAAAATTTTTTTTAAAAAAAAATAACAAACATGTTATACTTACCTTCACTGTGCAACTCGTTCTGCACAGAGTGGCCCCGAACCTGCTCTTCTGGGGTCCCTCGGCGGCTGTTTCAGCTCCTCCCCGCAAGCATTAACCACCTTAATGCGAGCTCCCTCGCATGGTGGTTAGTGCTTGCGGGCGCGCTCCCGTGATACAGCCGGCGGCTATAGCCGCTCACTGTATCACTCGGCCCCGCCCCCCAGCGCGCCGCGTCATTGGATGTGATTGACAGCAGCGCGAGCCAATGGCTGCGCTGCTTCCAATCCATCCACTGTAGCCAATCAGCGGCCAGGGTGAGCGGAGGAATAGATGTCGGGAACGCAAAGCTGACTTTCGAGGCGTCAGGTAAGTAAAACGGGGGGGCTGGGGGCGGCGGTATTGTCAGAAGTTTTTTCACCTTAATGCATAGAATGCATTAAGGTGAAAAAATTTTTACCTTTACAACCCCTTTAAGGCTGCATTCACACCTGAGCGTTTTCAGCTTATAAAACGCTTGTAAAATGCCCGAAAGATGCCAGAAAAACACCCAACAGGCAAAATCCCATTCATTTCAATGGCACCTGTTCACATCTGAGCGTTTTGTCACCTAAAGCAAAACGCCTGAAAAACACCCTAAGCTCAAAAAAAGAACATGAGCTTCTTTGGGGCAGATTACATTGGTGACCTGAACAAAATTGTGGCGAAAACGCGGCAAAATCGCAGTAAAGCCACGGCAAAAACACGGTAAAAACGCGTGACTTTGAAGCGCCCAGGTGTGAATGCAGCCTAAAGCAGTAATAAATCAAAATAAAGAAAATGTTACTATAATACAGCTTACTAATTCTTAAATTTGGTGGCTGCACTATTATTATAGGCTTTTTCATTTATTTTCAGGTGGTAATCCAGAAAGTAACATACTTTCTGTCTTAGACCGTCTTCACTCCACTGGAGGAGCAACAGAAACACCTTTGGACAGCAGCATTGTCAGTCTGGGGAGAGGGTAGTATTAAGCTGGCCATACATTATGCAATTTTCTTATTCAATTTCCTTTAGATTTACCTGCAACTATGTAGTGCAAGGGCCTGCCTGATTGCCAACAAATTAAAAATATTTAGGTTTGACCCAAGGGCGGATCCAGGGGGGGGGGGGGGGGCAACAGGGCAATTGCCCCCCCCCCCCCCCCCCGAAATAGTAGCACTGACATGTCATTGATTTTTCACAGTCACACTCGCTTGCTCAGCCGTGCCTCTGCCTCTCGGCGGCTCCAAGAGAGAGACTCGCGCTGACTGAGCAGGATACCAGGAGGAGGAGGTGTGTGGAGCCTCTTCCCTGCACTCGTTGCTAACGCCAGGGCCACCTGGCGTCTAGCAACGAGTGACATCAGTGAGTCACGTCGGATTTGAGTCTCAGAGCCGGAGTGACGGTGAGTCACCGTGACAGGTCAGGACAGAGCTGCTGGAGCCTCAAAATAGGGGGGGGGGGGGGGACAGTAACAGTTGCAGTTAAGTTGCAGTTTAACTGCACTAACTTGTCCAGCGTCCATAGTCAGTGGCGGCAGAGAGGAGCGCCAGTATTCTTCTTTCTCCGCCCCTGACTGTGTTGGCCCCACACACCGGTACCTCCTCCCTCCATGATAGATCTTATTCACACTACAGGCCTCCGCCGCCCCTGAGTTAGTGTTGGCTCCACGGCATGGGACGTAGCAAGTGACAATCTGCAACGTGTGGCATGGGACGTGGCAAGTGACAATCTGCATCTGGTGACTGGTGACGTGGCAAGTGACAATCCGCAACGTGTGGCAGGTGACAGTGGCAAGTGACACGCTCGGTGCTCCCACTGATTCTGCATTATGGTGAGTTAAACCATTTCATTTTTATAACAATGTAATAATAGTAATAATGCGCTTCAATAATCCTGACACCATAACAACCATGGTGCCGGGATGATTGAAGCGATAACACCAGCCATTTCCCCAATAAATTTACCCCCAAAAAAACATATTTTCTGGCAGTCCCCCTCCCGAGGCTAGGCTTTGGATCCACCCCTGGTTTGACCTCATATTATATGGTTTTGGTAAATCTAAAGGAAAATTGTATTAATGTATGGCCAGCCATCGAAGCACTAGCAGACTTAAATGAACTTTTCTTTTTTTTTTTTTTAAACTCTTTATTACAAAATTTTTACTTACAAATTATTTAACATAATTTACATTATCATTTCTCTATCTTTTCTTCCACAATTTTAACATATATATCTATTCTCATACCCATTCACTCTTACAACTCATTCTTCCATCTTATGGTCACTAATACCTTCCCCTTTTACTCGTTTTATTCTATATTTTCTGGTCTTCCTATGTCTGTCGTCAAGTATGATTTGTTCCACTTCGCCCAAATCTTATCATATTTCTGCATATTTCCTCTTTGTTCATACATTATTCTCTCATGCGGTACAACTTGGTTTACTGCTCTCACCCATTGATTTATTGTAGGTGGATTTGGCTGGATCTATTTTTCCACTATTTGTTTTCGAGCCAGGAATAATATCCTAGTATATCCACACCCTCTTTCTTTTACCACCCCCAGCACACATAGTTCCACAGTGGCCGTAATAGGTTTATTTATGACTTTTCCTAATTTCTTAACCACCTGTTGCCAATACTTCCCTATACATCCACACTGCCACATCATATGGATAAAATCCGCTCCTCCTTCCCCACATCTTGTGCAGTTTGGTCCCTGCATCCTCCCCATCCTATACAGTCTGTTTGGTGCCAAGTATGTCTGATGTATTATATTTAATTGAATTATCCTATTATTCATTACCGGCGATACTTTCAAATGCGAGGAGCAAATTTCATCCCAGTCCTGATCACTCATTCCCTCTGCCATCTGTCCCTCACACCCACCGGATCCCCACTTATTTTACTCTGTAATAGGTGTGAATACAACTTAGATATCAGTCCCTTCGGTCCTTGGGATCTTAATATGCCTATAAGGGGATATTTGGAGATTTTTGGTTCTTTTCTTCCAAACTGTTCCTGTAATAAGTGTCTTAGCTGTAGATACTTATAAAATTGTTTACTCTGGAGGTTATATTGTTTACACAGGTTCTCATATGTCAATATTACATTATTATTGTACATCTGGCCAATAGTTGTTACTTTTTTCTGTTTCCAATAATTACTGTCTTCAAATATTTCTAATTTTTCGAACGTTGGATTATTCCATAATGCCGTTTCTGGTGGGGTGTCCTTAAATCCCGTCAGTTTATTTTACCTCCTTCCAAACTGACCTGGCCAGCTTTAGAAGGGGGATTTTTACTCCGATCTTTCTTAATTCTGTTGTTTCTAATCCTACCAGTAGATCTCCTACCTGCATTTTATTTAGCAAATATTTCTCCACCCTCATTTCTTGTTCCTGAACTACCCAGGTTCTTAAAGCGGAGTTCCACACAAAAATGGAACTTCTGCTTTTCGGGAACCCTCCCCCCCCCTCCGGTGTCACATTTGGCACCTTTAAGGGGGGAGGGGGGTGCAGATACCTGTCTAAGACAGGTATTTGCACCCACTTCCGGCATAGACTCCCATGGGACTCTATGCCTCTTCCTGTCCCTCCGCGCTGTCTCCTGGGAAACACACAGCTCCCAGGAGATAGCGGGGACCACTTACGATGCGCAGCGCGACTCGCGCATGCGCAGTAGCTTCACTTCCTGATTCCCTCACCTAGGATGGCGGCGGCAGCTGCCGAGAACCGAGCGGGTTCTCGGCGTCCCCTGCCGACATCGCTGGACCCTGGGACAGGTAAGTGGCCATTTATTAAAAGTCAGCAGCTGCAGTATTTGTAGCTGCTGGCTTTTAATATTTTATTTTTTTTGCTGTTTGGGTGGACTCCCTCTTTAAATGTTTTAATTGCCCCGCCAGATAATATAAATATAAATCTGGTATTGCCAACCCTGCTGCAGTGTTAGGTCTTTGTAGCGTAGAGAGTTTTAATTTACATCGCCCATTTGCCCAAATGAACCTAGTTAGCTGGGAGTTTAATTTTTTAAATATATATTTTGGTATCTTTACCTCCGAGTGTGCCATCACATACAGACACTTCGGTAGTATAATAGATTTGATCCGGTGATTTTTGCACTGCACCCAGGGGAAGCCTCGATACCAGCAAACACTCCTCTAAAGAGGGTCTCACAATTTAGGTATTTAGGAGTTGAGATACACAGAGACTTGACACAGTTTATCCCTCTTAACTTGACCCCGATAATGTCCCTGCTGACTCAAAGATGCGCTGCCTGGAAAACACTGCCCCTGACCCCAGTGGGCAGGGTCAACCTGATCAAGATGTCCATATTACCCAAATTTTTGTATATCTTTAGACAAGCGCCGGTACATATACCGAATGCATTTTTCAAAAAACTTGACACCGTAATTACTGCTTTTATTTGGAATGGTAGCATACCTAGAATATCTAAAAAAAAACTCTGCAGCTGCCTCTTTCACTGGGGGGACTTGCTCTACCATGTTTCCTCAAGTATTACTGGGCTGCGGTACTGGTCACTCTGCGATGGTGGCTGTCGGAGGAGCCAGCGAACCCTGCCTCTACTTTAGAGGCGACTTTGCTGGGTTCTTACTCAGAATTGAGGAATTTAATTCACAGAGGACCTAGATCCAACCCTAACGTTACTCCCTCAATGAGGACCACTCTAAAAGTTTGGGAAATTGTCAGAGGCAAGATCAGGAGGTCTGATAGCTGGTCCCCCCACACTCCGTTATGGGGGAGCACATGTTTGTCACACTTCCAAACTATTCCGGATCCGGTGATATGGGCCCGCTATGGAATAACCACAGTGGCGGACATAATGTCCCCGGATGGCCTACTTCCATTTGACATTTTAAAGCAGCAAAAAGGACTACCCAACAGTATGTTCTTCAGATACTTGCAGCTTCGGCACGCATACCACTCCCAGTTCTCCACACCACCGGTGCTGGGAACCACTGGGACTGAGCGGTTGTTGAGCGAGGAAGGAGAAAAAAGAATCTTGTCTACTTTATACACTGCTCTGGCAGGCCTGGACACCTCTAAGGTCTCACAGTTGTTCTCGGTTTGGCAGAGCGATATACCCCTGCTGGCTGATGACGATTGGGAGGAAGGTATTCAGCAATATCTCCCTTTGATGATATCTGCCAGAGATAGATTCATTCAACTAAAATTCTTGCATAGAGCCTACTTCTCCCCCCAGCGTCTTGCAAAAATATATTCTACTAACAACCCGGTGTGTACCAAATGTACAGCGGAGGAGGGCTCCTTCTTCCATGTGGTTTGGTCCTGCCGGTATATACAAACTTTCTGGAGAGGGGTAGTTAACACGATAATTCTAGTTGGCAAATTAAAAGTTCCATGTGATCCGATTCCCTTGTTGCTAGGAATTGTTGATACATTGGATGCTCCCCAGGCTAAGAAACTGTTTGTATTTTACACAGCATTTTATGCCAGGAAGGCGATCCTGCTGCATTGGAAAGGTTCCACTTCCCCAACAATACCCTTTTGGAAAAATCTCATTAATAAGGCCCTGCCGATGTATAAGTTAACCTATCTTGGCCGTAATCGCCCTAAAAAGTTTGCAAAAATTTGGGACCCCTGGGTATGTGAGGAACAGCTGGCCCTAGACTAGGGAATTAACTGTAAGGAACATCACCCTGCACCTTGTGGCTGCAGTAGCGGTGGCACTGGGCCATACATGCTGAAACTCTGAAATGATGACACTACCTGGTTAACTTCGGGATTTCACAAAAAACGGTGTCTTGTCGTCCCCCCCCCTCCCTTCCACACTGGGAATTCCTAGGAACGACACCCCCTGCAACTTTTCTCTACTGAATCCCGTATGGGTTCACATTGAAGAATGAGACTCTCACTCATAGATCCATATTGTTTAATCCCACTGAGGATGGTGATGTTGTTATTTTTCTCCCCATGATAAGATGATATTGTTGTAAAGGGAATACAACCAGATTGAGATCCTCTCACTCTGTTCCCCCCTTCCCCCTATCTTCCCCCAATGGTTATCTAACGGAATTATTGATAGATATGTAACATCTACTTCAATATCTATGTATGTTGTACATTATGACCACTGCACAATGTTTTTAATTGTGTTTTCTTTCTGTTTTATTGAAATAAAAAACTTTATGTTAAAAAAATTTAAAAAAATAATAGATTTGATCAACTGTATTCTCCCTGCCATTGATAACGGTAGCTTTTTCCATACTCCCAATTTATTCTTCACGTATTCTACCAAGGGGTCTATATTTGCTTTAAGAGCTTCTTCTGGTTCCAATGTGATATTTATTCCTAAATATTTAAATGTTTCCACTATTTTTAATGGGGTCTGGGGATTCCTCTCTTTTCCTAGCCCTAATAACATCAATGCGGATTCCTGCCAGTTTATTTTAAGCCCTGATAGTATCCCATATGTTTCTATTTTCATTTTTCATTGCCTCCCCTAATGAAATGTGTACATCCTCCATATATAATATGATGTCGTCTGCATATAGTCCTATATGTTCAATCCTATCCCCCACCCTAATCCCTTTGTATATTTTGGATTGTCTAAATCTATTAGCCAGTGCTTCTATTGCCAATGAGAACAATTGGGGGGACAACGGGCACCCCTGTCTTGTTCCTCTCTGCAATTTCACTGTAGGAGACAGTACTCCATTTATTAAGAAGTTAGAGCATGGTTGTTTATACAGTATTCTCACCCATTTTCTAAATCCTTTCCCAAATCCACTTTTCTTCAACACTGCCTGCAAGAACTCCCATTCTATGGAGTCAAATGCCTTGGCCGTATCCAACGATGCCAAGGCACTCGACTCCGGAAAGTACTCCCTCAGCTGAACCATCAGCTGAGTTCTTCTAATATTATTTGTAGTGGACTTCCCCGGCATAAATCCTGTTTGATCTTCTGATACAATGGATAAAATTATCCCATTAAGCCTCTTCGCCAATACCTTTGCCAATACTTTATAATCAATATTTAGAAACGATATTGGTCTATAGGACACACAATCTTTTCTGTCTTTTTCTGGTTTTGGTATCAGTATTACTGTTGCCTCGTACATGGAGGAAGGCCTCTCACCCCGATCAAATGCCCCCCTATACATCTTGGTCAGTATCGGAGCAATAATTTCCACATACCGCTGGTAGATTTCCAATAGGATACCATCAGGTCCCGGTGATTTGCCCTTTCCCATAGACTTAATAGCTCCCTTTACCTCCTCTACTTCAATATATTTCTCCAATTCTCCTATTTTGTTCTTCTGTTAACTTCAGAAACTCCAAATCCTCCAGGTATTTCTCTATCTCCTCTCCTGTACATGTCAGTGTTGATGTGTACATTTTCTCATAGTATCTATAGAAAGTTTTCCCAATGTCCTCCACTGTATTAACCATCGCCCCTTTCTCATCTCTCACCTCTGTTATAGCCAATGTAGATACTTGTTGTTTTATCAGGTAATTTACTATTTTATTGGCGTAATATCCTTGCTTAAAGTTTTTTTGCTTTAACTGAAGTCTCTTACGTTTATTTTTAATTATTAATTGATTCTTGTATTGACACACCGCTCCCACCCATTTTATCTGGTTCATAATTGAGGGGTTCTTAATAAACTCTGCTTCGGCCTTCTTACATACATCTTCCATTTCCTCTTCTTCTTGTCTATTAGCTTGTTTAATGTATGATATTGTGGATCTTACTATCCCTCTTAAATACGCCTTAAAGGTATCCCATGTTGCCCCCTCCATTATACTGTCGCCATGGGCCTCCAGAAACATTTCCATTTGCTCCGGTATACGATCATTTGACCCAATCTGGGCTAGCCAATAGGGCTGTATTCTATATCCCGGCTGTCTTCCTCTGGGGCCTATCTTCAACTCAAAGATCAACCCAGAGTGGTCAGACACCCCCTTAAGCATATATGTAACCGAATGCACCATTGGGAGTATTTTCTCATTCCCCAGTGCCAGGTCTATCCTAGACATGCTCCCTCTGCCTGGTGCATGCCACGAATAGACTCTGACCCCTGGTTTTCTAATCCTCCATAGATCAAACCATCCTACCTCTTTCAAGAAGTTTTCCAATGTTTTAGACCCTTCTCCTCTCCCAAGGCTTTTTTTTCCAAATCTATACATCTTTGGGTCCAGCCACATATTAAAATCTCCCATACATATAACATATGCCTCTGGATATTCTGACATAAATAACATTGCTTCCTTCAGTACTCCCAGTGTGGCTGGAGGTGGGTTGTATATCCCCATAATAACAACTGGCAGTGAGTGCACCAGGGCAAAGACAAAAACGTAACGCCCATCTGCATCCCTCCTTACTCTGATGCACTCCCACGCCACCGTCTGATGCACCATTAGAGAGACCCCTCTATAAAAAGTTGTATGGCATGAGTGGTAGAACCATTGTATCCATGTTTTTTTCAAGTAATCAAGTCTCTCATTAACCATATGTGTTTCTTGGATACAGATTATTTTAGCCTGAATTTTCCTAATTGCTGTAAACACCTGTGCCCGTTTCCCTTGCGTGCCCATACTTCTCACATTCCAAGATAAAAAAGTACAATTGTTAGCCATTTTCACCCATTCTAAATCATTCTTTTACCAGGAAGTCTAATTTCTACTTCTCCTCTTTTCCCTTAGCAGCCATATTTTCATTTTCCCTCCATTCATCCATTCATACATCCAGCACATCCTTAATTTTTGGGCATTACCGACATATCTCATCTGCTCTTATATAGGTAATTCATCTTGTTTCGGCCTGTCTCCTCCTCAACCCCCCCTCCAGAAAAAAGAAAAGAGGGGTACAATTATTAATATTAATTATTAATATACCCCACCCTATCACTAAGGAAGGCGGGAGGGGGAGGGGAAGGAAGAAGAGAGGAAAAAAAAGAAAAAAACCCAAAACGTTTAGCGACCCCCCCCTCGCCTCACCCACTTCTGACCCCCATACCCCCTTCCCCCCGCTTCTGTGTTCCCGTGTTTAAGTTATTTATGTGTGTATATGTGTAAATACATATCATTCTCCCCGTTAAGTTCCTCTATCCCTTTATACCTTTATCCCTCTTCCTCTACAATAACACCCTCTGTTACTCCCGCCCCTCCCCCCTTCCTTATTTCTATCCATCCCATCTTTGTGTTCACTAGTTACTTAATTAATAATTCCTTAATTTATTATGACACCTCTAATATTCCCCCCAAGTGCTTGTGAATCGTGTTCCAAACAAAAAAAAAAACCCACCAGCAACACTTTTAACACTCAAATTATTAAAATCAAACATCACCCTTATCCATCCCCCAGGGGCACACCAACACTCCCACTCTGTGATGAGGGGGTTCAATACATTCTCCCGCATCTCCCCTATGTCCCCTGCTTCAAACCTCCGGCAGGGGCCACAGGGAGGAGGAGGAAGAGAAAAAAAAACAAAAAACAGAAAAACAAGCCCCAGCATTTCTCCTCTCCCCACCCCTCCCCCCTCCCGCCATCAACCAAATATAGTTCTCCCCCTCCTATTTTTCCAATATTTTGTCCTGACAGCGTCTTTTTCTTTGGTTATCTCACGATTTTCCATTTCTTATTATTTAGATACAGTTTTAACTGTCCGAATCCACTCTTTAATTTGCTCCGGTGTGTTGAAAAACAAAGTTTTTCCTCCTTCATCCACTCTCAACCGGGCTAGATATGCCATTGAATACTCTATTCCTGCTTCTCTCAATTTCTTTTTAACCTCATAAAAGGTTGCCCGCTGCTTTTGTAGCTCTAGAGAAAAGTCCGGGAATATTGACACTTTGCTATTCTCATAGTGAATCTCTCTCTTTTGTCTTGCATTCCGCAGAATTGTGTCTCTGTCTCTGCAATTCAAGAGTCGCGCCAACAGTGGTCTTGGGGGAAGCCCAGGCTTTGGTACCACTGCGGGGACCCTGTGCGCCCGTTCCACCGCAAATGCCTTTGATACCTCCATATCTGGGAATGTATTTCTCAGCCATTTTTCAATAAAGTCCTCCGGGTTAAACCCCTCCGCTTTTTCCGGCAGACCTATTATTCTTATATTGTTGCGGCGCATCCGATTCTCAAAATCGTCTGTTTTCTGCTGCCATGTACCTATCTGCTTTTCTACTGTTGTTATCTTTTTGGGTATATGAATTACTGTATCTTCCAATTGAGATATCCTATTTTCAACCTCAGCCATCCTGTCTCTAATACTTTGCATATCTTGCCTGATCAGTCCTATGTCCGTTTTAATCTCATCCATTTTACCTGTTAGTCCCGCGCTGATTGCATGGATGGCCACCATTAGTTGTCCACTCATCTGCTCCAGTGTCAGTTTAGTTGCTTTCTCTGGCTTCTCTGGCTTCTCAGCCTGGAACTGAGGCGTGCTGGCTTTCTGAGCATCCAGCGCCGATGGTCCGCCGCTCCTTGTCTGCGGAGGGCTCCGCACGCCGTCAGTTTTCTCCGTCCTCGCATACTCCTTAAGGCGGTCTGCTGCCGATTGTTTGGTACTCATCTCGCCGCCGGACTTGTTTGTTTTTCCGGGTCGTGGGTCTCGGTAGTAGAGGATACTAATCAGGATACTGTTGGAGACTCAGGCTGAACTCAGAGCTTCCGCCACTCACATCCGGTCATATCAGCGGAAGTCACGCCCCCCCCCCGACCTAAATGAACTTTAGGGTAAGGGTAACTCTATCTTCGTGGAAAAAAAAAATAGCAAATAAAAAAAATAATATTGAATACTCAATTGCTACAGAAGCCATACTGTAAATTATTGTTATTAAAAATGACCTTTCTTTTTCAGTCTGCAGCGGCTGCCATTTTCTATACATTCCTTGCAATATGCTAATTTTGAGGCATTCTGTACACAGTTGGGGTACAGAACACTCCCAGAAATGTCATCTCCTCCTTGTGTGAAATCAGGTTTTAGCCATTCTCTGCAACAAAAATGGCATTTTTGGTGAGACACTCCCTAAGGGTTAAGCACTTCTAAAGGGATGCTGATACTGCAACTGTTCTCATCAGAACCATGAAAGTAATCCTTGCAATGTACATTGATCACCCAGAGGGGGATGATTTTTCTCAACAAAAGTGGAGTTATTCCTTCTCTTTCGCCACACGATAAAATAAAAAATTCCAACTGCCACATTTGCAGGATTGATTAGTCTGTTAAAGGAAGTTGCGTGACGAATATAAAGAGAATAAAAAAAACTAAAGCGGCCACTACATCTATCAATTGGTAAGCTGCTATATAATATGATAATTAAATAACCCTCCCTCATTCTAAACAATATGAAAACCTTACGTTGCTATCATCTTAACAAGTATCCTTACTGGAAGATTTCTCCTCTTTTCCTATTCTGGTGACAATTTAAAAATTTGGATTCTTTCAACCCTCGAAGGTGACTCTCTGTGATGAGGACTAAGAAAGTTGTAAAAACTGGACAGATGTTCAGGTGACCGCTTCGCTACTTTATCCAAAGCTAAAAAAAATGTCTTTAGATACACTGATAGGCTGGGTTCCCCGCATTCAATTCGCAATAGCAGGAGATTTTGACTGGCTCTTTATGGAGCCAATTCACATACTGTATCTCTGCTGTGGCAAATTTGTACAGAAGCCCTGTGCATCTTTTGGTCTGTTTCAGGTCCGAATTCAGCCAAAAATTCGGTATGAAATCGGAGCTAAAACGGTGAATGAGGACGCACCGGACACCTGCTGAGAGCCGTATGCGAAGATAGTGTGAACCCAGAGGAGAGGATCCAAGCCTTTGATTTTGCGCAGCCACGGTGGTGAGCGAGTGGACGCTCCCAATACATGTAACAAGCGATTTTTTGTTTTTATATCTAGTAAGTGTCCTCTTTTAATGGGGTTTTACATAAAAGTTTTATAGCAGAGAGCACTATGTCGGCTATGTTTTTGATTACATGATACATGAGTCCCTTGAAGTAGAGGGACAGCTGAATAATCTCGGAGATCAACCCCCTATCTGCGGAGGATACATTGGGTGGAGTGGAGATTGTGAAAGAAAAATTGAAATTGAAACAACTGAGTCCTGAGAGAAAGAAAAGACTTTTGGGGAGTGAAAATAAAGAGTTCACTCGAGTCTTCCTGACTCATCCTTGAGGTGAGGAGATTAAATAGCTGGTGGTTGTTTGCACAAGCAATAAGAATTATTGAGAAGCACGGTGATATGATAATAGCACTGGAGCACTACTATCAAGATTGATATTGATTTATGGGACATTTATTATGAGTTTTTTTATGAATTTGAATTTTATTGCATGTATACATAGTACTAATGATAGCATTGAATTATCACTGTAGTAGCGCTGCACTGTGTGTGTGTGTGTGTGTGTGTATATGTGCGTCTTTTGGTACACATATATTTATATATAGTGTGAACCCAGCTATAATGTTAGGGGAGTTAATATACTGAATGCTAAATTTGGATTGACTGTAATGTACTTTCAAACATCTTCTACAGTTATGAAATAAAACCTGCACTTTGCAGTTGAGAATGACCCCTCTTTTTCTCTTGGGTTCTGCTAACTTTGCTTCTTTTTTTTTTTTTTTTCAAGGAAAAAGATTCCAGGTCAAGTGAAGAAGACCCCAATGAAAGCTGCAGATACAAAATGGTTTATGGGTAGATGTGTTATTATAAATATGAAACATTTTACTGATCTGTAAGGACCCTTTCACACTGAGGCGGGAGGTGCGTCGGCTGTAAAGCGCCGCTATTTTTAGCGGCGCTTTACCGTCGGATTTGCGGCACTATTTGGCTGCTAGCGGGGCGGCTCTACCCCCCCACTAGCGGCCGAGAAAGGGTTAAAAACCACTGCAAAGCGCCTCTGCAGAGGCACTTTGCTGGCGGTATAGCTGCGGTGCCCTATTCATTTCAATGGACAGGAGCGGTGGAGGAGCAGTGTATATACCGCTCCTTCACCAATCCAAAGATGCTGCTAGCAGGACTTTTTTTACCGTCCTGCTAGTGCACCGCTCCAGTGTGAAAGCCCTCGGCTGTTTCAGGTCGGTTTGCAGGCGCTATTTTTAGCGCAATAGCGCCTGCAAAACGACCCAGTGTGAAAGGGGTCTAAGTGATCTGTAACCAGTGTCGGTACAAGGTCCTCTAGCACCTAAGGTGAAGATACTAAATTTTACTAGCCCCCACAAATTGTAGTTCATTTAAGGAGTAGAACTAAATGGAAAACTTTTTTTATCTTGGATAGAGTAAGGAAGATTTTTTGCTCTTCATGTCCCATAGGCAAAATAGGAAGTGAGAGTAAATTCCTCCAAAGTGTTTCTTGTAAAAAAAAAAAATTCCTCCAAAGTGAGGCAATCCCTGATTGTCACTAGAGCGAATGTCAAAGGATTTCCTCTCTATTACTGTCCTGGGGACAACGAAAATGCAACAGCCCCTGACGACGTCCCCTTGTGACGAATCACGTCAGACAGAGCTTAGCAAGCTGACGTCATCATGCATGCGTTTGCCACATGTTTTGTTTCATAAATTTAATACTATGCTGGATTATGCTATTTGCTTTGCCTTCTTCCTTTCTATTTCCCATATATGATACTTCTGAGAAAAGTATAAATTTACATTGTGTAGCAGTCGCTTTAATTGTATTCCAGGAATGGTCCATAAGCACTTAGGGTCCTAGGCTTCTGGTAAGAGGCTCACTATTTCACTGGTGGAAGAGCACTGAAGTTGTCACATGTGTATATCTTTCATATGATACATTTACTGGATATGGACTTTTGCATCATGTGACCTTATCACTTTATTGTTCAAGGAGTTTATATCTTTTCACCTGAATATCATCACTACATCACATTGTTTTAGTGTTGTCATTATATTTTGCCACTTATTGCACTGGTTGATAGGATGCTGGCGGGTACTGGCTCACTAACAATCAACAGCCCTGAAAAAGGAAGCTGTCACGCTAACCAGTGGTAGTAATACTGATGATTAATTTTTCACTTCACACTGCAGCTGAAGGCTATCTCCAATGAAAACACATTCATCTCTCCATAGACAGTGCGGAGGTCTCCCTCATAAGTGGTAGTAATACCGCTGCTAAATGAATACATAATGTGTGGTGTAGTGCTGCCCAAAATTATATTGATAATGTTATATGAAATGTAAATATATTGATATACAATATTTAAATCACGATAAATAGGTATAAACAAAATAATCTCCAACAAAGTGCAAAATTTCCAGTCTGTATAAAAAATATATATTAGCGCTGATGGCCATCCTGATAGTAAGTGCACCCAATTCACTGTGACATGATACTACTAGAACTCTCACCACCACTTAGTGGAATAACAGCATATTATCAATCCAATTCTCTAGATCAGGGGTCTCCAAACTTTCTAAAGAAATGGTCAGTTTACTGTCCTTCAGACTTTAGAGGGTCCGGACTGTGGCCAGCTGGAATAGAAATTTTTTCTGGCATCGGTGGGAGTAAACAGTGCCCCATCTTTGGTATTGGGGGAGGAATAGTGCCCCATTGTTGGTGTCAGTGATAGAAATGGTACCCCATTGTTGATGTCAGTGCCAAGAATTATGCCCCATTTTTTGGTGTCAGAGGGCAGAATAGCGTATCATATCAGTGCCACTGATATGAAGGATGCGGTCCCTTTAAGTATTCATGCAGCCATAATGCATAGCTCTCAGCAAAGTAAGCACAAAGAACAGGTTCCCATACTGTAGTAAGATAAATTATATGGCAAATTTACTTCACACTGCAGGCAGGAGGTTCTTGAGAAAGAGGGTTCCTACACCCCCCAAATATTGGGTTCTTTCTCCACCTCTTTATTTCCACCAGGCTCTGTTTTCCTCCTCTTCTGTCCTGGGTAATGAATACATGTTGGTATTTCTGACCGTCTGCTATATGACTAAACGTGCCACAGCCATTTGTTTTCTATTTACATAAGGGTTGTGTCATTATTTATTCACGATTGTTTGACTGGGCAGTGCTTTGCAATCCCCTGGAATAAACAGCAGAGCAAATACCGTTACTTGTTGATGCTTGATGTGATGTGATACTTGGATATTTGAACCTATTGTATTATAGTGCTTTATATGCTAAATACAACTTTGTTTCATACATGGTGTGCTTACTCTGCATATTTGAAATCACTGAAACGCTGCAGAACTATTATTAATTCCTAACAAATCTAAATTAAATGGTTAAAAAAATATATAGCATAAGATATATATGTGTTTATCTTCCAATTTGTGAATCCATGGGGCTAATTTATGAAAGTGTGGTTCTTACAAACTGCATATTGACTGTAGAAGGTACCTTTAAATACTTATTTATATCATACATCTGAGTGTCCTTGCTATAATTGATTATAGCATAATAGTGGAATATGTGTATATCTGGTGTTGACTGCGCTACCATCTAAACCAATCTACATACACATCAGTTGTTTTCATTAACTATTAATATCACCACTCAAATGTATCATTCTAGAAACATATATAAATTAAAATATATAAAGTCCAGCTTAAATACACTTGTGCTGATAAAACCGTGGGTCCCTAAGTGGGTTCTCCACTGCCGTTGTGTTGTTGTAGTGCTCTATTTTCTCCTTAGTGCTTAAAGTGATTTTCAGTGCCAACACCACTACCGCATATAAATTGGCCACTCACCAGATACAAATACATACAAGCCCTCGGCTCATTAAGGGATAACCAATCCGCTTTAAGCTGTCACCGATGCCGTTTAGCACGTCAATCCATCCTCAGGAAACAAATGGCATACATAGTGCAATATGATAAAACCATTTATTAAAGATTACGTAAAAACAAAAGTCTATACAACTCACATGTTGCCGGTGCCCATATGCCGGCACCAAGCTTATCCAGCAGTTTGTATGGATGGTAAGGGTGCGGTACACTCCTCGTTCCCGCTCGTGTTCCGGCTTGCAGTCCAAGCCTCGCTTTCGCCTGACGGGAGATGAAGTTGTGGCATCACGTGTGAATTCCCAGCAGCCTCTACTCGTTTCGCAATAGTAATTGAGTCATCAGGAAGCTGCATGGTAATTGGGTGTCACTACCTTTATGTCCTAGTCACATTACTACGGGCAAATCGCATATGTTCCCATCACGGAAGTTTCTCGCCGCCATTTTAGTTATTCCTTTTTGCCCACATCCAAATTCTATTTGCCTAATACTGAGCATTTGAGCATTATACCCTACATTTACAGCCAATCTACTTTTCCTCACCGAGGTCACCCATACAAACGGCTGGGAAAGCTTTGACAATCTTACAATAACTACTACGTTACATATAAATTCTTTAGAAAATACATTAAAAATTCTAAAACCCCGGATTCTCATTAAATCCATCTACACATCAAAAAGTATCAAAAAATACACTTATCTGAAATTCCTCAAAAAAACCTCAATCATTTTGTCTAAAAAATATGTATACACCCATATCCATATGTATAAACCGATACACCACACATGTGTGTACACACATATATAGGGAGGGGTTTCATAATACAATTTACTTCTTTCATTCTAAAAATATATGTATACAATGAAAAATATATGGTGAAACCCTATATAGACAATATATAGAAAAATATAAAAATAAAGATAAAAATAATAATAATAAAATAAAATGAAAATG
This sequence comes from Lithobates septentrionalis, assembly GCA_037952835.1. Classification (NCBI taxonomy): domain Eukaryota; kingdom Metazoa; phylum Chordata; class Amphibia; order Anura; family Ranidae; genus Lithobates; species Lithobates septentrionalis. Next base: position 47,715 of record JBBDGP010004382.1, on the reverse strand, counting down.
ATATTTTCATTTTATTTTTTATCATTTTCATTTTATTTTATTATTATTATTTTTATTTATTTTTATTTTTATTGTATTTTTATCTTTATTTTTATATTTTTCTATATATTGCCTGTGGCACATCCACATCGAGCTGGGCAGCAGGCAAAGGCACATTGAGCTGGGCAGCGGGCAAAGGCACACCGAGCTGGGCAGCAGGCAAAGGCACACCAAGCTGGGCAGCAGGCAAAGGCACACCCAGCTGGGCAGCGGACAGGAACACATCAGGCTGGGCAGCGGACAGGAACACATCAAGCTGGGCAGCGGACAGGAACACATCAGGCTGGGCAGCGGACAGGAACACATCAGGCTGGGCAGCGGACAGGAACACATCAGGCTGGGCAGCAAACAGTGGCACATCAGGCTTGGCAGCGGACAGGAACACATCAGGCTGGGCAGCGGACAAGGACACATCAGGCTGGGCAGCAGACAGGAACACATCAGGCTGGGCAGCGGGCACATCAGACTGGAGAGTGGGCACCGGGACATCAGACCAGGCAGCAGGTACTGGAACTTTAGACTGGGCAGTAGGCACAGGTGCTGACACATCAGGCAGAACAGCAGGTGCTGGCACATCAGGCAGAACAGCAGGTGCTGGCACATCAGGCAGAACAGCAGGTGCTGGCACAACAGGCAGAACAGCAGGTGCATCGGACTGGATAGCAGGTACTGGAACTTCAAACCAGGCATCCGGTACTGGAACTTCAGACTGGGCAGCAGGCACAGGCGCTGGCACATCAGGCAGAACAGCAGGTGCTGGCACAACAGGCTGAACAGCAGGTGCATCGGACTGGATAGCAGGGACTGGAGCTTCAAACCGGGCAGCCGGTACTGGAACTTCAGACTGGGCAGCAGGCACAGGCGCTGGCACATCAGGCAGAACAGCAGGTGCTGGCACAACAGGCAGAACAGCAGGTGCATCGGACTGGATAGCAGGTACTGAAGCTTCAAACCAGGCATCCGGTACTGGAACTTCAGACTGGGCAGCAGGCACAGGCGCTGGCACATCAGGCAGAACAGCAGGTGCTGGCACAACAGGCTGAACAGCCGATGCATCAGACTGGATAGCAGGTACTGGAATTTCAAACCGGGCATCCGGTACTGGAACTTCAGACTGGGCAGCAGGCACAGGCGCTGGCACATCAGGCAGAACAGCAGGTGCTGGCACAACAGGCTGAACAGCAGGTGCATCGGACTCGATAGCAGGTACTGGAACTTCAAACCGGGCAGCCGGTACTTGAACTTCAGACTGGGCAGCAGGCACATCAGACTGGAAGGTAGGCACGTCAGACTGGAACATTGACACTGGGATGTTAGACTGGACAACAGGCAGAGACACTGACATGACAGGCTGAACAGCAGGCATCGGAACATCAGGCTGGGCGGCATACAGGAACACATCAGGCTGGAACAGATCAGCTGGTGGGGAGGCAGGATTGGATACTGGCATGATGGTATGAGTTGGGAAAAACTTCCGCTTTTTTTTGTTTTTAGCCACTGGGGATTTATAAGTGGGTACAGGGCTGTAGGTAGTGAATACAGCTGGTAGAAGCGAAGAGTGAAAGGATGGCAAAACAGAGGGAGCAGGTTTTGAAGGGAGATTTAGTGGAGTTGATGGAGGCAGCTGAGAAGAAGCAGGGGGGTTAAAGGCAGGGTAGGTGCAACAGGAGGAAACAGGGTACTGGTATTTCATTGGTAGAAAGGTATATTGGGAGCTGACAGAGGCTGAGTGCAACAGACTTGACCAGGCCTGTATTAATGATTGCACTGCATCAGGTTTGCACTTAGCTTGTCTGACCAGAGACTGCACTGATTCAATGCATTTTGCAAGCACCTGCTGAGGACAAGCTGAATATTGTTAAAAAAAAAATGCTGAGTCATCCTCCAACAGCCAAACTAAAGATTCTACCTGAGCTGCACTAAAAGGGGGTGTATAATCATCACCTCCCTCAGCGACATCAGACAGGGCCAACTCAGTACAGATCTTAATTAATGGTTGCACATCTTCAAACAAAAAACTGCCTTGATCAATAAAAACATGAGCTAGGCGGATGCATTCTAACAATTGTTCCCTAGTGTATTCAGCCAATATCTGATAACAAAAGTCTCTGTCATCAGTTGACAGGAGTGATAAATACAAAATACTTTCGAGGTCCATCTTTCAACAATAGCTGGGGCTCAGGCCCCAATTCCCAGGTGCAACCGATCTGATTGTATGGCTTCAGAATTCTGTCAGGGGATGTTATACACAACATCCAATGCAGGTGATCAGATCGCTGGGCTGCACCAAGGAATCAGGGACAAACGAGTAAATGAAAAAAAAGGTATGTTTATTATTAATGATAAAGACACACGTGTAATCAAGACAGCAAACCAAAAACAAGTAAATAGTGAGAACATAGCAAACCCACCTAACTAACTAATATAATACACAAGCAAGGAAACAAACATGACATAAAAATAAGGCAGGGGCAAAAGCGACAAGGGAACAGAAACCAGGAATAATGAAGCAGACCAAGGAGCAGGGAACAGGAAACAGGACTCAAGGACAGGATACACAAACGGGGTCCAGGAACAAACAGGAACAGGAACAGGCTGGAACAAGAGCAGGTACTGGCAGGGACAAAGGCTAGCAGAGGAATTCTGAAGCCTAGTTTAGGACAGGTCTATATAGTCCAGCAGACCCATGACAGGTGTGCTTGATAGCAAAAAACCGTTAGGGAGGGGGAAAGGGGTTTGGGGAATGGGAAGTACTGGGAGGCGTGAGTGTCACCTGTACTGAGCAATGAAAATCTAATTACCCGTACACTCTGTAACCCTTTAGGGTATTGTTGCAGTAACCATACTTGTAACTGAAAAAAAAGGGGGGAACAAAGGGGTAAAGGATAAACCCAATAGTACTGGGTTTCAAAAAAGGGGTTACTTCATGCAACAAAATAGTCAATGATCATAATTCAAATAAAACCATCTATTTATTGGTATTGCCTTAAAACATTCACATTGGTTAGAAAATTGTGCAAATAAGCATTTCTTAAGGATTCGGTGCGGCCGCTCATAACAATACAAACAGGACAGACATGACAACAAGAAACATAAAAAGCTACCCGGTCAGGGCGTGTTGCACTGTGCCTCGGAGACCTTGGTGGGCCATCAAATTAGCCAAATTATGGAGTTTATGACCCCATTGGTCTTGCAATTTCGTATCCTTTATTTTTGTGACATGCGGTCAAACGTGGCAAAGTGCAAGTGGGGGTGGAGGGTGCTGTAGAGGAAAGCCTATTAGAAACCTAAGTGGTATAAGTCATATTCACTTCCACTAGCTCAAAGTTCACACTTAATAAATAAATAATTTGGAAGTCCTGTTCAAAAAAATGAAAAACTAGAACATCTTATGTGTGAAGAAATGGCTGAAATAGCGATTAGTGAGTCATTTGCCATCTTGGTTTAGATTAAATTGGTTTCATGGTTTTGGCAGATTCCAAACAAGAGATTGGTTTCAATCACTACAGGACCAGATGTTGTTTAGGACTGTTACTCTAAGCAGTGTGATATTGTAACCTGCAGATCATGTAGCCATGACAATCAATCATATTATGGTGGTGGCTGTACGTTACCAATCCGTCATAACTCCATGACTCCTAGACAGTCCGATCGTCTTAGTTTGGACGTTAGCGTATAGGGATCCTCTGGACGGCTGCTGCGCGGGACCTTCAGTGTTATTATGGTAATTCCCTGGGAGCTTTTACGGTGGTAATAATTCCTTGGTCAGTCCGTCCTCCACTTCGTATCCTCCACTCATAAAATACACTGCAGTCAACCAGTCCCTGCTGCGAGAGCAGCCGTGCACTCTCCACTCAGCCCGTAGCGCATCGACCGGGCGGCGTTGTGACGTCAACGCGTTTCGCCGTGGTTCACTGACGTAGCTTCATCTGGGACGCTCATTGGACGGTTACACACTCTCCCTTCTTATTGCATAATTTTGGGTGGTCACCGCCAATGAAAGTACTTGGAGAGCACTTGAAGGGCTATTGTCCAATCGTAACTAATGGATTGTTACTTACGGCCTATCTGCTGAAATTGGCTTCGTTGTTGCCTTAATTCAGCAAGGAGTGTCAAATTGCTGCTCATTAAAAAATGCTTGTCAGCGCTTGATAAACGCTGATCAGATGCTAGGTATCAAACACAAGGGAAGAAAGATGGCAGAAGTGAGTGAGGTGATGATAGGCAGAGGTAGAACAGATTTATATACCATTGGGTGACACCAGGTTCGTATCGCTAAGTGAAGTGCTCTTTTACTGTGTTGCATGCAACGTGATGACATATACACATCATACAGTTCAACTAATTTTTAAAAAGGAATAGATAGATATTTTAAGTTGTTATATCTACTTATAGGTTAGAAAAGGATGAGAAGGTGATTATCTTAATGGGAACAATGTAACTGATTGTATTATAACATGCCTATTAGTTTTTTTTTTCAACAATCAGTTACATTGTTCCCATTAAGATAATCACCTTCTCATCCTTTTCTAACCTATAAGTAGATATAACAACTTAAAATATCTATCTATTCCTTTTTAAAAATTAGTTGAACTGTATGATGTGTATATGTCATCACGTTGCATGCAACACAGTAAAAGAGCACTTCACTTAGCGATACGAACCTGGTGTCACCCAATGGTATATAAATCTGTTCTACCTCTGCCTATCATCACCTCACTCACTTCTGCCATCTTTCTTCCCTTGTGTTTGATACCTAGCATCTGATCAGCGTTTATCAAGCGCTGACAAGCATTTTTTAATGAGCAGCAATTTGACACTCCTTGCTGAATTAAGGCAACAACGAAGCCAATTTCAGCAGATAGGCCGTAAGTAACAATCCATTAGTTACGATTGGACAATAGCCCTTCAAGTGCTCTCCAAGTACTTTCATTGGCGGTGACCACCCAAAATTATGCAATAAGAAGGGAGAGTGTGTAACCGTCCAATGAGCGTCCCAGATGAAGCTACGTCAGTGAACCACGGCGAAACGCGTTGACGTCACAACGCCGCCCGGTCGATGCGCTACGGGCTGAGTGGAGAGTGCACGGCTGCTCTCGCAGCAGGGACTGGTTGACTGCAGTGTATTTTATGAGTGGAGGATACGAAGTGGAGGACGGACTGACCAAGGAATTATTACCACCGTAAAAGCTCCCAGGGAATTACCATAATAACACTGAAGGTCCCGCGCAGCAGCCGTCCAGAGGATCCCTATACGCTAACGTCCAAACTAAGACGATCGGACTGTCTAGGAGTCATGGAGTTATGACGGATTGGTAACGTACAGCCACCACCATAATATGATTGATTGTCATGGCTACATGATCTGCAGGTTACAATATCACACTGCTTAGAGTAACAGTCCTAAACAACATCTGGTCCTGTAGTGATTGAAACCAATCTCTTGTTTGGAATCTGCCAAAACCATGAAACCAATTTAATCTAAACCAAGATGGCAAATGACTCACTAATCGCTATTTCAGCCATTTCTTCACACATAAGATGTTCTAGTTTTTCATTTTTTTGAACAGGACTTCCAAATTATTTATTTATTAAGTGTGAACTTTGAGCTAGTGGAAGTGAATATGACTTATACCACTTAGGTTTCTAATAGGCTTTCCTCTACAGCACCCTCCACCCCCACTTGCACTTTGCCACGTTTGACCGCATGTCACAAAAATAAAGGATACGAAATTGCAAGACCAATGGGGTCATAAACTCCATAATTTGGCTAATTTGATGGCCCACCAAGGTCTCCGAGGCACAGTGCAACACGCCCTGACCGGGTAGCTTTTTATGTTTCTTGTTGTCATGTCTGTCCTGTTTGTATTGTTATGAGCGGCCGCACCGAATCCTTAAGAAATGCTTATTTGCACAATTTTCTAACCAATGTGAATGTTTTAAGGCAATACCAATAAATAGATGGTTTTATTTGAATTATGATCATTGACTATTTTGGTGCTTGATAGCAAGTCTGAAGTCCAGGCAGGGAGACACCCGCTGGTGGCCACTGGAATTACACCCTTTTGGTGCTGAATATAATAGTGCCACGAGCAGGTGAAACCAGAGATGACACAGGAGAGCCCGCAACAGCAGCATGCAATGCCTAGGTGCAGGGCGTGCATGACTTTGGGAGCAGTGGGGTTAACCAAGCTGGTAGGAGGGGTTGGAGTTAGCCGAGGGGGAGGTATTAAGGTAAGCCTTAAATTGGTAATCCCGCCCTGGGGGAGTAACAGAAGAGTGGAGGAAAGTTCAGAGCAGCATGGCAGAGATGGAGGAAATGATGGAGCAGCTGAAGGCAGAAGCGGCTGTGAGAGGAGCGGCCTGGCTACAGGAGACGATCGCGGAGGCCATCCAGAGAGCGGGGCCAGCTCCGAGCGGGGGTGAGATCAGCACCAGCAGGGCGCGGCGTTCACGGCCACCCGAGCGGTTCTCCCCTGAACAGCGGAGGACGGATCAGCGGCAGCCTAGGGGTCCGGTCGGACTCCCGGTGGGCCCACCGGCGAAGCGAATGGCGGGAGGAGCAAGCGGAGGAGCGAGGGGGTCCTCAGCACAGCGGCCTGGAAGTGGAGAGGCCCGGGGAGCAGCGGTGCGGCCTAGAACCAGAGCGGAGGCGAGCGCAAGCCCCGCCCCCAGAAGAAGTATGGAGGAAGCACGGAGAGGAGCACATGGAGGGAGGCCTGGGCCTGCAGTTTCCGCGGCAGGGCATCACAGGAGGAGCGATCGGGGTCGGCCTGTTAGGGCAGCTAACCCGAACAACAGCAGGGCTGAGGCACAGTACGCCGGCCCAGGAAAAGCGAAGCAGAAGTCGGATGGCCGGAGAGATGCGCGGAGGCGGGGACAGCAAGGCCAAACTCCGGCGGCAGCCACGGTGTCCAGGCCGGGTGGGCCCTCATCATCAGAAGAGGAGGTGGAGGAGCGCCATACAGCCCAAGAGTGGTCCGAGTCAGAGGAGGAGCCGAACCCGCCGTCCAGGAGCACAACAGCGGTGGACACCAGAGGGTCGGCTGATGAGGTTACGCCTGTGCAGCCGGGTGAGTCACATTTTACACCATTTAATCGTGTTATACCTAGTGGTACGGGGCCCAGTGGGGTAGGTACGAGCGGGGTTCATAGTGTAGAGGGAACAGAGGGAGGCAGGGAGTCCTCTGGTCTACTGGGTTTCTTGGCAGGCATAAAGGAGCTGGTGAAAAGATTTGAGACTCCCGCAGGACCGGTGGCATCTTGGATACCGCCGGTCGGGGGTGCTGGGGCATCAGGAATAGCGGCAGTGGTCACGGGAGCGGTGGCAGCACCCGTGGCGGTTGAACCGGTGAATGAGAGCACGCAAGGGACGGCAAAAACGGCGGCGGTGGTTGAGGCTGCGGGTAGGCAAGACATAACCAGGTTGGCTGACGCCGCAAAATGTGAGGTATATGTGTGCTATGAGGGACCGTTAGGGTCGCATTTGAAACAGGAGGTGCGTGAGAAGTTGTGGAAAGGTGAGTACGTGGAAATTTTTTCGCTGCTACCGTTGGAGAAATTCAACCTGGATAGGGTGAAGCCAGATGACTCCAAAAAGGAGGATGAAGAGAAGAGGAGGTACCGCTTGATACTGAGAACGTTTGCCAACTGGTTGCAGGCGTTTGCGATTATGGCAAGCGTCATCGGGGAAAAGCAACCTGAGCATTGCTCGGCTCTTTTCTGTTATCAGGATGCGATTGGAGAAGCGTATAGGGTCTATGGGGGTACAGCATGGCTAAGGTACGATGAGCAGTTTCGTCAGCGGAGGGCAGTGCGGCCGGCATTACGGTGGGACCATAAGGACATCAGCTTATGGATGAGATTGATGACTACGGCGAGGGCCTCCAATCAGTTTTTTCAAGGGGGGACCGGCGGCCCTTCGGCACAGGGACAGTCGGTCGGAAACAAGAAGGGGTTGTGCTGGCAATACAACACAGGGAGCTGCAAGTTTGGCGCCACTTGTAAGTATAAACACGAGTGTTCAGGATGCGGGGGGTCTCATCCAGGATCTAGATGTTTTAAGCAGGGCAAGGGCCGTCCAGGAGAGGCTGCAAGCAAAAGGGAGGACCCCGGTGAGAGTGGAAAAGATGCGACCATTTCTAGGTAGGTATCCTGACAAGAAAGCTGCGCAATTGTTAGAGGAAGGTTTCTCGGTGGGTTTCAGGATCCCATGCTCATTAACGGTTATCCCCCCAGTGTCACTCAATTTAAAGTCTGCAATGCAACATCCGGAAGTAGTTAGGGAAAAACTGAGGAAGGAGGTTGCATTGGGGCGCATGGGCGGTCCATTCCCAGAGGCGCCATTTAAAGATATGGTGGTTTCGCCTCTGGGGGTGGTACCCAAAAAGGAACCGGGCAAATTCAGGCTTATTCACCACCTCTCCTTCCCTAGAGGGGGGTCGGTGAATGATGCCATAGATCAAGGGGAGTGTTCGGTGACTTACACTTCATTCGATGCGGCAGTGGGATGGGTACGGCGATATGGGAAAGGGGCCTTGATGGCAAAAGCGGATGTGGAATCCGCTTTTAGGCTGTTGCCGGTACACCCCGAGAGTTTTCGGTTATTGGGGTGTCATTGGGACAATGAATTCTATGTGGACCAATGCCTACCCATGGGTTGCTCGATATCGTGTGCGATATTTGAGCAATTCAGCTCATTTGTGGAATGGGTGGTACGAGAGGTGTCGGGGGTGAATTCTATAATTCATTACCTCGATGATTTTCTCTGTATGGGTCCGGCTTCTTCGCGCATCTGCGCTGTGCTCCTGGCCACACTGGAACACATTGCAGAAAAATTTGGCATTCCATTGGCTGCTGATAAAACGGAGGGACCTTGCACGGTCATCACGTTTTTGGGCATTGTCCTGGATTCGGAGGCGATGGAATGCAGGCTGCCGGACGATAAATTAGAAGACCTTAAAAGGGAAATAGCAGGGCTTTTGGGATTGCGTAAAGTACAGCTGCGGACGCTGCAATCGGTGCTGGGCAAGCTTAACTTTGCATGCCGCATATTACCCATGGGGAGGGTGTTCAGTCGCCGGCTGGCGGCCAGCACGAGTGGAATCAAATCGCCAAAACATTTTGTGCGTCTAACCGAAACGCACAGGGCAGATTTGAGGGTGTGGCATTCCTTTTTAGAGTCTTTTAATGGTAGGGCGTTTTGGATGTCGGGTCCAGTCAGCAATTTTGACTTGGAACTGTTCACGGACGCAGCGGGTTCCACGGGTTTTGGGGCATTTTTTCAGGGCCAGTGGAGCGCTGGGCCTTGGCCTCAGACCTGGGTTGAGGCAGGATTCACAAAGAATTTGGTGCTACTAGAATTATTTCCAGTAGTACTGGCAGTGGAACTATGGGGTGCATCATTCAGGGATCTGAAGGTGCGATTCCATGGCGACAATATGGGGGTGGTTCAGGTGATTAATAGGAGTACGGCGTCCTCGCCGCCAGTGATCAGGCTGCTGCGGCATTTGGTCTTGCGCTGTCTGCAACTAAATGTATTTGTGCATGCTGTACATTTACCGGGGGTTGAAAATGTCATCGCTGATGCGTTGTCTCGCTTCCAGTGGGACAGGTTCCGGGAGTTGGCGCCGGATGCGGAACAACAAGGGGTACCCTGTCCCGAATGGCTGTGGGAGATAGCATTTGCACCATAGCAGGATGGATAAAGAAGTCGGTGAGTAGGGCGACATGGGCAGCATACACGAAGGTATGGAAGGAATGGAGTGAGTTTGCAGATAGCGTGGGGGAGGATCCAGCCGGTCAGGACATGCGTTTGCTGGTACTGTACTATATAGCGAGAAAAATGGAGGAAGGTGTGTCCGCATCAATGGTTAACAAGAGGGTAGCTGGTTTAGCGTTTCTTTTTAAGCTACAAGGTAGGCCAGATTGGACAAAGGATTTTTGGATAAGGCAGGCAATGAAGGGTTATAGGAAGTCGATTTCTCGACGAGATGCTAGGAGGCCAGTGACGTTTGAAATCCTGCAGGGGATAGTAAATCAGTTGTTTCAGGTGTGTACCTCCAGTTATGAAGTTGTGTTGTTTACGGCAGCCTTTTTATTGGCATTTTTTGGGGCATTTCGGATAGGGGAACTGGTCAGCCCTTCTAAAACCACACCAGGGGGGTTGATGTATCAGGAGATGTCATGGGGTGATGAGGGTTTGAAGCTGTGGTTACGGCACTCAAAGACTGATCAACTAGGTAGGGGGAGAAGGGTTGAGGTGTATCCAATTGCGGGATCACAATTATGCCCGGTAACAGGGGTCAGGGAATTTTTGAAGGTCCGTCCTGCGGTAATGGGCCCCTTGTTGCTCCATAAGGGGGGTGAGTTCCTGTCTAGATTTCAGTTTGTAACGGTTTTCAATAAATGTATTAAGGGGTTGGGGCTGGCAGAGAAGGGTTTTTCGTCCCACTCCTTTAGGATTGGGGCCGCTACGGAGGCAGCCAGAAATGGTATGGACGTGGAAGCAGTTAAGCGAATTGGGAGGTGGGAATCTAATAGGTTCCGATCATACGTGCGCCCCCATATGGTGGTAAACTTGTAGTAGGTTATAGGGGCTTGCGGTTTTGGTAAATGGGGTAACAAGCAAATGTGGAACAAAACCGGGGCTTACGGTATGGTGTTTTTCTTTTGTTTTCTTCTATTTTCAGGTGCAGTGCCGGGGATGGTATGGATTATGGGCCATTCCTATGTGGCTTGGGGGGCTCGGAGAGGGGACGCCCGCAAGGAGGGTAGGCAATTGGGTTTTAGCAAAAGGGAGGCCTGTGTTAAGTGGTTGGGGATCCCAGGCATGTTGTGGGGTAGATTGGTGTCGGAAGTGCATCGCTATGCACAAAGGGACAGTCCCCCGGACGTATTAGTCATCCATGTAGGAGGCAACGATTTGGGCTTAAGAGCCATGGTAGATATCTTGCGTGACATCAAGCTCGATATAGAGCGGTTAAAGCAAGCTTTCCCTAACATGATCATTGTCTGGTCTGACATGGTGGCTAGGATGTCATGGAGAATGGCCAGGTAGGTAGAGGGTGTGAATAGGGCCCGTAAGAAAATAAATAGGGCGGTTAGTAAGTTTGTGGTAAATAATGGGGGTGTGGCGGTTAGGCACCTTGAGCTAGAGTTTGAGACATGGAGGTATCTGAGAGCGGATGGAGTGCACTTGAATGAAGTTGGTATAGACTTATGGGCATTAGGCCTACAAGACGGCATACAGAGAGCACTCCGGGTGTGGAGGGGCACCCATGATTAAGGTGTTATTCCTGGGTGCTGTGGCGGGCGTTGGTCTGTGCAAAAGAAGGAAAATGACTAAAGTAAGAGTTGGTTTGGCAGAAAAAGTTGATATGGGTCCTTATGGTGGTTCCCGGTTAACGGAGGTTAGCCGGGAAGTGATAATGGGGCACTGCGGTCATTGGTTAGTCTCTGTGCCAGCTTGTCGGCTTGAGGCCTATGGTATATATTTGATGGGGCCGCAGTGCAAGTGTGTTATGGACATGTTTTGATTATTAAGAGATTGCGCAGACCAACGCTTGAGATATTCAGTTGCAGTTAATGTAAATATGTTTATATTTCTAATTAAAAGATTTATTTGTTTAAATAAAGTAGGCTGCTAAGGCCTTTTATTACTCCAATCTTGGTGTGGTCTTAGTTATTGAGGTAATGGGGTAAAAGATGGGGGTAAAAGGGTATGTTAAGCATATCTGTTATCCAACAGTCACGTTCCTGACACACTCGTTACATAATAGTGGAATGACTAGTTGGCCTCAAATTCCAACACAAAAGTGCACATTGCACAAGGTATCTATATAATATAGTATATATAATAGGGTATATAATCGGCCCCTATTTCTGAGGAGTAGTACAGCCATCCTGCCCATGTGTCTTTAAATTTATTCTGTTGGTCCTTAACCATATGTATCCATCTCTCTGCTTCCATAACTTTTTCCACCTCTCTCTTCCAATCCATTATAGTGGGACATACAGACTGTTTCCAAAATCTAGGTATCAATAATTTATCTGCATTTAGCAGGTGTGGGGTAACTCTTCTCTTATAAAAAGGGCCTTGGGGCGCATGCGCGACTTCCATGGAACCGACCGCATGACTGAGTAGCTCCGTCCTACTCGATCCGTTTAGCCTGCTTCCCGGGGCCAGAAGTGCACAAAACTTTCCACAACTGCCTCCAGCACCCCCCGGACCACATTGTGCATGCCGCCGAAAAACCAAAAGGGACAGAAGTCCGCGCAGAAGTCACTAACTATCTGCTGCGGACTCAGGAATGATACAGCATGTCCCAAGATGGCGCCGACAGCCCTGCTTCCCCGTTATCACAGACTTCCCAGGACATCTCTGCTCCTTCACAGGACTGTGAGTACTCCCCCCTCTTACAAAGGCTGATCTAGACAAGAGCCTGGAGTCTATTTACAGCAAAATAGCCACCGAGTTCCAAACATAATTGCACAAAAGCACAAATACCCTAACACAGGAGATCTCTGCTTTAGGAGTCCGTACTGATCGTTTAGAGACTAAACATGATGAACTCAGTATAGCCCACAATTACCTCTCTAGAGAATTTGAATCCCTTACTGTGACTGTCTCTCAATTACAATCCCAAGTCGAAGGCAGGAGCAATCTCAGGATCAGAGGGGTTCCTGAGACCATCTCTGACCTTATCCCTGCTATGCACAAATTATTCCAGTCCCTTCTGCCAGACCATGAGATTGACTCTTTTACCTGCGATCGTATACACCGGACACTCCGCTCTAAACCCCCACCTGATAAACCCCCTCTGTCCTCTGCTTAAAGGACTTCCTCATTAAAGAAGAGATCCTCAGGGCTGCCCGCAACTCTCATAATATCGACCTGGATGGTACTCCAATACAAATATTTCCGGACATCTCCCCAGCAACCCTAGACAGACGCCGCAGGATGAAGAAAGTTACCACAGTGCTGGCAAAAGCACACATTCGCTACAGATGGGGCTTCCCCTTTAAACTCACTATTCCTCATAATGGTACAACTTATACAGCAACTACACTCTCAGAAGGACAAGGAATTCTAGTTAAGTTGGGCCTCCTGGATGCTGAATCCTTTCCTCGCCCACCTTCACACCCAGGCTAATGCCCATCTGGCGTACACCATCTCCGAGACGAGAGCGCAGATGCCCCAGAAAAGACGCCAGTCAAAATGCCCATAAAAATTGACAGTAGGCACTTTGTTGTCACTATCAAGGATTCTTTCCTACTACTCACAATGAATCCTAGCTATCCTTTGGAATCTTCTGATGTCTGAGCACCATCTACTGTCTTCAGAGGCGGCTCTCTAATTAGGCATATTAGGCGGTCGCCTTAGACCTCGCGCTGATAGGGGCCTCGCGGCCGCCTGATCTGTCTAATTAAAGAGCCTCCTCTGAGGCTGGCAGCAAGATCTCCCCGCCATCAGCAAAGTGCCGAATACCGGCCGGCCTGTAAGCGCTACAATCCACTCAAGGGGCAGATCACAGGGCTGCATTCAGGACCCGCTCATGGGGGAGGGGCAGGAGCTGACAGCTCCGGATCCCAGATAGAGCCACTCAGCAGGACCAGCGCGAGCATAAGGCCACCTTAGGGGGACAAGAGAAGGGGGGGCACTGAAGCCAATGGTCCCTCAAGTGCTTATGCTGGCACCGCCCTGCTCACACCTGCTCAGCACAGCAGACATCAGACCGGTAACATGCAGCGCCGGGCGCTGTGAGCTTCAGCTGTTGCCTCCACACTAACTTTCATCAGCTTCCACGGCCCCTCCTCCTCCCACATGAAAGGCAGATGATGGCCTTTCATTTCAGCACATCGATCAGTTGCTGCTTCTATCCAAGATAATCTCCTCCCATGTGGGTGGTACCAGAACCGCCTCCATTCCAGGATACTCGTTGATGAACTTGAGGTAAGTGGGGGGGGGGGGGGGCAGTGTAAGACCAAGAGGGAGGGGCCAGCAGACACAGTAGCAGGAATGCATGGATCCTCGGAAGGTAGAGGTAAGGTGCTGTATTATGCCTGACTGTACTGAATACACAGCCTGCTGCATGTACATAATAAGGACCATCTAGAGATAGAGGAGGGATAGATGGGCAGAGAAGGGGATGTAAGGACAGAGCAAGGGAATAAGAGAGAGGATGGCAGTTAGAGAGTACATGGGGGCAGACAGAGCAAAGGTGATGGGACAAAACAAGACATCAACGAGGCCCCATTCACATGGGACAGACTCTGCTTTGCTCAGCAGAGGGCATCTGTCTGCTGACTACCCTTTGAGCAGAGCAAGATGTTAACAGGTCCGCGTCTGCTCCGCTTATGCCAAGCGGACACAGACACAGCCCATACTGCTCTATGGGCTGTCAGGTGTAAACGGACCGCCTGTCTGTTTATACCCAACTGGCATCCATCCTGATCAGCCCAGACAGAGTGGATCCCCCTTTCAGTTTGTTTTTGTTGGGTCGGGTTGAAGGTAGGCGGGTGTAAGTGGACAAAAGTCCATTTACACACATACTCCAATTGTGCTGTGATAATCTTGCGCAGATCCACTGCAAGCTGTTTGCACAGACTTCGGTGTACCATCACCAAAACTAAGCACATACCATTTGCTTACCAAAAAATTTGACTCCTTAAATTTATGAAGTTACATGCACCTGTCATCTGCGGGATATTTACAGCCACTTCACTCAAAAAAGTGTCAACGCAGTTATCGTAACTTTCTCCCAGGAGTAGCCTTTCACCACTCTGCCTGGTCAGGTACCAACCACAGCAACCCTGTGTATGCAAAGAATAAAACATATTGTATGTATTACCAGGACACATACTGCGTTGCTTTATTAAAGTAATGTACTTACAGCAAACTTTACTAGGATAAAGCAACAAATAGTTTACTTGTCCTGGTATTGCTTAATTCTTTGCATTTACAGGGTTCCCTGAGGTTGGTACCGGACCAAGCTATATGCCTGCAGTGTTGTTTTTTGAGTGAAGTGGTTGTAAATATCCAGCAGATGACAAGTGCATGTGACCTCATAAGTTTAAGGAGTCACATTTTTTGGTAAGCAAATGGTATGTGCTTAGTTTTGGTGATGGTACACTGACGTCTGAGCAAATAGTTTGCAGTGGATCTGCACAAGTTTATCACAGCACAGTTTTGTTGGATTTTTTTGTGTGACATGTATGTTTTATGCTTATTATTTATTGTACCAGCACTTTGGAATGTACATATATTAATTATTCTTGATATCTATCACACTATAGCATTGTATTGTGGTACACACTTCTATGATGGATGTTCTTTGCCTTTCTTTCTTTTCCCGGTGACAGCCTGCCAGAATAGCTAGGATCTGCGAGAGGAGCTCTGTATTATACATTACTGTCCATATACTGTACCCTCCTGCCCCTTGTACTGTGTCCACTTACCTTCCCCCTGTACTGTGTCCACTTACCCTCCCCCTGTACTGTGTCCACTTACCCTCCCCCTGTACTGTGTCCACTTACCCTCCCTCTGTACTGTGTCCACTTACCCTCCCCCTGTATTGTGTCCACTTACCTTCCCCCTGTACTGTGTCCACTTACCTTCCCCCTGTACTGTGTCCACTTACCTTCCCCCTGTACTGTGGACACAGTACAGGGGGAGGGTAAGTGGACACAGTACAGGGGGAAGGTAGGTGGACACAGTACAGGGGGAGGGTAAGTGTCCACTTACCCTCCCCCTGTACTGTGTCCACTTACCCTCCCCTGTACTGTGTCCACTTACCCTCCCCCTGTACTGTGTCCATTTACCCTCCCCCTGTACTTTGTCCACTTACCCTCCCCCTGTACTGTGTCCACTTACCCTCCCTCTTTACTGTACTCTCCTGCCCCCTGTACTGTACTCTCCTGCCCCCTGTACTGTGTCCACTTACCCTCCCCTGTACCCTCCTTAGTTAATTTTTATCACTTGAATTATTTGTCCTATTATGGGTGTGAGTGGGGCCTCATGTCTAAGTTTTGCCTAAGGCCTCACAAAGCCTAGAGCCGCCTCTGACTGTCTTTTTTGGAAGTGCCGGTACACAGCTTATCCGACGTTATAAACTATCTCTTACCTCCTTATTCAGCAAACTTCCAGACTACCTTGAAGGTTTGACCTTCCCATCCCAGGTGACTTCTACACCCTTACAGGAAACATTTGGAATACCTGCATATCTTGCCATTTGTGCAACCCTTATTCTGTTTGGCTGGGATACAACCAGTCTCCCCCTTCTTTTTTTTTTTTATTGGGGATGGTTACTTCACCTACTCTTTTCTGATATGGTGATTTTTCTGGGACTTCCTTTGTTTTCTATAAGATACGGTCCTCAGACCCTTAGGCATGGAGACAATCCATATAGATTTATTATTGCATGCACATACAAAATGTTATTTGCTTATCTAGCAGGCTAGTTCGGTGGTGGTCGATGCCATGCTACCCCACTCCTCTCATATCCTGTCTTCCTCTGGAATTCTGGATATGACCCTAGGAGTTAAGGGCGCTTTCGCCCTTTATACATCTAATTTCGCTGTTTCAAGTTCTTACTACTTGCAACCTGACCCAACATTAGTCCAGCACAAAACCATTCTGCTGGATTTTTTTCTTGTTGTTTTTTTGGTTGAACTGTTTCAAGTTATGTTTTTGTTATTTCAGTTACCGAAGCATTCACAGCCTATCATGCTATGATCTTAATACTGAATATTGTATAAGGTGTTTCCTGGTTGGCATTCCCCTTGTGTTGGAGAATTTTTGCGCTGCACTGATATGGCCACTAACACTTTCAGGTGAGCCTAAACTGTTTTCTTTACATAAATGGTGATAACGTGTATTACGCATAATGTGCGGGGCTTTAATTCTCCTTACAAACGGAAGAAAGCATTTACTAACTATAAGACACTAGGAGCTCAAATTATATTATTACAGGAGACTCATTTTGCTTCTAATAAACACCCGACTTTTTTCCATAGGTCATATAAGCAGGCCTTCTATACCCTATACCAAACCAAATGTAGGAGGGTGGCGATATTTTTCCATAACTCATTCCCCCTAGAGGTGAAACAAGTTTATAAGGATCCCGACAGCAGGTTCCTTATAATTAAAGGTTTAGTGGCTGGACGGGAACTCACAATAACAAATGTGTATGCCCCTAATGTAGCACAAGCTGCTTTCTTTACTACCTTCTTTAAAATCCTTGAACGATACTCTTCAACACACATGTTTGTGGGCGGAGACTTTAACTTGGTGACCCACCCCCAGATAGACAGAAGCACTGCTTCCCAGCTCAATTCAGCTTTCCCCAAATCAATGTCCAAAACACTACAATCATTCCAATTATCTGATGCATGGAGAGCACACAATGCAGGTGCAAGAGATTTCACCTTTTACTCTCACCCTCATAACTCTTTTGCTAGATTAGATTACATTTTCTGCACTCCCATCATTCTGGCTAACTCCACACATTCTGCTATCCACCTCTGCCCTTGGTCTGACCACAATATGGTCACCTTATCTACTTCTTTAATTGGCCTGTCAGATACCCCCTACACGTGGAGATTAAATGATTCCCTCCTCACTGACCCTATAACAGGCCAAGAAATTTCTACCGCTATCCAAGAATATTTCACTATAAATGCCACCCCAGACATGTCCCCTAGCACTCTTTGGGTTGTCCACAAGGCGGTGTTGAGAGGCCGGCTCATTAGTATAGCATTACGAAAAAACAAGGAGCGTTGGCAACAAATTTACACGTTAACCACTGAACTGGACAAACTACACAAAATACAAATAGGGAACCCATCAAGGTCCAACGAACGTATGGTAGCTCAGAAAAGATTTGAGTTGGATACCCTGTTATCTGCCAAGACGGAAAAATCTCTTCGTTGGTCCAGGGCCAAATTTCTCCTACATAGCAACAATGCATCCTCTATGTTTGCCCATAAATTGAATCAAACCCTGCACCCCCCCCCCCCCCCATCTCTATAAACTCCGTAATTCATCGGGTAATGTAGTCTCCCACCCCAAGGTCCTGAATATTTTTGAAAATTTTTACTCTAAACTACTTTCTCACCCACCTCCTTTCCCTTCTCAAACCTCTCAGGACTGGCTAGACTCCCTTCCCCTACCCACATTATCGACATCACAAACGGATTCCCTTAATGCTCTCTTTACAGTAGAAGAACTGCTAGGTGTAGTCAAATCCCTGAAATGCTCTGTGGCCCCGGGTCCAGATGGATTTACAGCTAGTTACTACAAACATTATGCCTCCATTTTAATTCCACGCCTTACCACCATGTTTAACAAAATTCTTAAAGGAGACCAGTTCCCTACTGAAATGACCTTGGCCAACATGTCCCTCCTCCCCAAACCCCTTAAGGATCATTCACTCCGCGCAAAATTATAGACCGATATCGGTCATTAATAATGACCTCAAAATTTTTAGTCGAGCCCTAGCTAACAGACTTGCCAATATTGTTGAATCTCTGACCCCCCCTGATCAATCGGGTTTCATTCCAAACAGACTCATCACTGATAATATCCGATTGACACTGAATGTTCTCCAGGATGCTAATCTACACAAGCAACAGGTCCTTTTTCTCCCTCCAGCAGCTCTGCAGGGGGATCAGTTCTACATACTGGCAATTGGTAAAGTGTCCCGATCTGGAGCAGAAGACAGCTGCAGTCTCAGTCTGCTTGTGTCTCTGCCGGTGTTCTGCCGAGAAAGTTCCGCTCGGCGGATAAGTTCCCCCCTCTACTGCGCAGACGCTGCGCCTGCGCAGTAGGATCCGGCAGAAATAGCCGAAGCGGAATAGCTGAAAATCAGCTGTACACGGCGCCTGTAAGAGGGCCCCTCGCGGGCTCGCTGCGCTCCCCACGCTTCGGGCATGGCCTTGCTTCGCTCGGCTCTTTTAGATTCCC
The DNA here is from genome assembly GCA_037952835.1 of Lithobates septentrionalis. NCBI lineage: Eukaryota > Metazoa > Chordata > Amphibia > Anura > Ranidae > Lithobates > Lithobates septentrionalis. Next base: position 28,712 of record JBBDGP010004382.1, on the reverse strand, counting down.
CCTCTGGGTCCACTTGGATGGTGGGGAAGGAACCTGGACCTAGGGCGCAGGCGCCGTGTACAGCTAATTGAAGCGTTTGAGCTTCGGCTATCTTCCGCGGCTGACAGTAGTTCGTACTGCGCAGGCGCTGCGCCTGCGCAGTACAGGGGGGGAACTTATACGCCGAGGGAACTTTCTCGGCAAGACACCGGGTCCTGAAACTCCCCCTCATCAGTGTTATCTGTGGTCAGCATGAGTAGGAAGCTTACTTCACCTCCTCCCTGAGTCCTGACCTCTGATCCCCCTCCCTCCAGATCGTGCTCTCACTGCTCACTGAACTCCAGGGTTTGGACGGAGCACTGCTTCTGCTGGAGGGGGGGTTGCTGCAGGAACAAAGTCACAAAACGTTAGGATTTTGGAGAGAGTTGAATATGAAGCCGGCCTAGAACTGCAGCTAGCTGTCACTGCAGTGCTGAGCAAGAAGCCAGTGGACACATCTCTCTCTCCAGCTGCCAGGCATCTCTGCCCAGCTATTTCTATATACCATCCCTAAGGTCCCTTTATAATTCACATAGCAGTAACAAACATTCCTGCTCACATTTTCTTTTCTTTTTTTTTCTTGTTTTTCGCACATAGGGTAACCCATTTACTTGAATGGGCTGCCATATATGTGACAAACACATCATAGAGGCTTTAGAAACGTTTAAGGCCTGCAGCTTTGCCACATGACAAAATGCATGTCTGCTCATTGCATTTGGGGTGCCATTAACAATTATTGGGCACCACAAGTTCTATGCGCATGTGCAGTGCATTTCCAAAATGCACTGAAAATGGCCCATTACCTGTGCACTTTGTCACACATTCAGGTAACCTCAAATGTGAATGTGGCTTAATGTCTCGTATACACTGCTAGTTTTCTTTTGCTAAACCTCACAGGCTGAATGAAAAAAACCTGACACCTCAGTTCAGAGCCTCTGTACTAACACTCCAATGTTAGTACAGTGATCTCTCCTGCTATTCTATTGTGTTCTGACAAGGGGACGCCCCACCAGAACACTCTGGTTAGGGAGATGGTCAGCAGCCCTTCTTTGGTCAAGCCCCTTCGACAGAAGCCAGCTGTAATACAGGGCTGTATACATGCCATGGCTGCGATGCTTTACTTCAGAGCTGCGGCATTTGTACTGCAGGCTGCAGAATTTGACAGGCAGCACAACCTGTCAATTTTCCCATTGAGTTCAATGGGGCTGCTCTGCACCTTGAAGCCAAATACTTAGCTTACAGCTGCAATGCGGTCTCACAATGTAAAATTGCCATTCAGCAAAAAAAAAACAAATGAAAACAGGTATCATGAGGCAGCCATAGCAAGGCTCTAATTTCTGCCATGGCTGCAAAGCATACCATTGCGACCATGGCATTTTAGCGATTTGATTTGGGGGGGGGGCTGTCAGGTAGGTTGTAGGGGGCCCCGTGATTTCTAACATTAGCCCTGGGCGGTACAAGCGGCCTAGATTTTCCAAACATGTTTTATATAATTCGCAAAAACTGGTGGTCTGGGCCTACCAAATCTGTGGCTTTATTTCCTGGCTGCTCATTTCTCCCAGATAGCCCAATGGAATATTCCAGATTCCAAAGTTCCCTGGGTCAAGTTTGAATTAATATCCATCAAACCTTATTGGCTCCCATATATACTATGGTCCCCTACCAACTCTATACAAAAAATAGCCTCCCTAAATTCCTTAGTAGCTCATTCTCTTATACTTTGGAACCGCTATAAGGGTAAACTCGGCCTGATGTCGCCCGTACCCCAAGGCTCATCTTTTCTAGGATACCCCTTATTTTTCATAGCTTTTAAACATCCAGAGGGTTTCTCTTGGTGGATCTCTAACTCTTTGGTCACATTAGCTGACCTTCAAGTGGGTGATTCCTTCGTCACATTTGACCTCCTCCGCACACAAAAACAGATTCCACTTAGAGAACACTACCACTATTTGCAAATAAGACATTTTTATACCTCCCATTTTGCTCTTTCCCCATCCTCCCCCCCTACACCATTTGAACATATCTGCCGTGACTCCCCTAGAGGAAGGGGCCTTATTTCTATCCTTTATAAAACAGCACTTTCATCTGGATTCCCAGGGGAACCCCCATATAAAAGGAAATGGGAGTTAGACTGTAATGAACAGTTCGCTCCGGAGGACTGGGACACAATGCTGGATAACTTGCGTAAATCCTCAAAATCCTTAGCTGTTAGAGAAGCGGCCTATAAAGTATTGACTAGATAGTATTACACTCCATCCAGACTTCAGACCATATTTCCGCGGGCATCCGGATTATGCTTCAGGGGCAGGGCCGGATTAACATAGGGGCTGATGGAGCTGCAGCTCCAGGCCCCTGCCTTAAAATCGGCCCTCCCAGCCAGCATTATAAGCCCGGTTTCTCCTGTCCATAAACTTCTATGGGACAGGAGAAGCTGTGTGTAAATGTAGGGGTGTCTGGCTGCATCTGTGTTGGCTCACTGTGGTTATTACAGTGTCACAGTGCACAGTTCCCCCCCTACACAAATGGCTCTGCCTTCCCCCTCCCCTCTCTGGAACAAGAGCAGGTACTGGCAGGGACAAAGGCTAGCAGAGGAATTCTGAAGCCTAGTTTAGGGCAGGTCTATATAGTCCAGCAGACCCATGACAGGTGTGCTTGATAGCAAGTCTGAAGTCCAGGCAGGGAGACACCCACTGGTGGCCACTGGAATTACACCCTTTTGGTGCTGAATATAATAGTGCCACGAGCAGGTGAAACCAGAGATGACACCGTTCCTGACACACTCGTTACATAATAGTGGAATGACTAGTTGGCCTCAAATTCCAACACAAAAGTGCACATTGCACAAGGTATCTATATAATATAGTATATATAATAGGGTATATAATCCGCCCCTATTTCTGAGGAGTAGTACAGCCATCCTGCCCATGTGTCTTTAAATTTATTCTGTTGGTCCTTAACCATATGTATCCATCTCTCTGCTTCCATTACTTTTTCCACCTCTCTCTTCCAATCCATTATAGTGGGACATACAGACTGTTTCCAAAATCTAGGTATCAATAATTTATCTGCATTTAGCAGGTGTGGGGTAACTCTTCTCTTATAAAAAGGGCCTTGGGGCGCATGCGCGACTTCCATGGAACCGACCGCATGACTGAGTAGCTCCGTCCTACTCGATCCGTTTAGCCTGCTTCCCGGGGCCAGAAGTGCACAAAACTTTCCACAACTGCCTCCAGCACCCCCCGGACCACATTGTGCATGCCGCCGAAAAACCAAAAGGGACAGAAGTCCGCGCAGAAGTCACTAACTATCTGCTGCGGACTCAGGAATGATACAGCATGTCCCAAGATGGCGCCGACAGCCCTGCTTCCCCGTTATCACAGACTTCCCAGGACATCTCTGCTCCTTCACAGGACTGTGAGTACTCCCCCCTCTTACAAAGGCTGATCTAGACAAGAGCCTGGAGTCTATTTACAGCAAAATAGCCACCGAGTTCCAAACATAATTGCACAAAAGCACAAATACCCTAACACAGGAGATCTCTGCTTTAGGAGTCCGTACTGATCGTTTAGAGACTAAACATGATGAACTCAGTATAGCCCACAATTACCTCTCTAGAGAATTTGAATCCCTTACTGTGACTGTCTCTCAATTACAATCCCAAGTCGAAGGCCTCGACAACCGCAATCGCAGGAACAATCTCAGGATCAGAGGGGTTCCTGAGACCACCTCTGACCTTATCCCTGCTATGCACAAATTATTCCAGTCCCTTCTGCCAGACCATGAGATTGACTCTTTTACCTGCGATCGTATACACCGGACACTCCGCTCTAAACCCCCACCTGATAAACCCCCTCTGTCCTCTGCTTAAAGGACTTCCTCATTAAAGAAGAGATCCTCAGGGCTGCCCGCAACTCTCATAATATCGACCTGGATGGTACTCCAATACAAATATTTCCGGACATCTCCCCAGCAAACCTAGACAGACGCCGCAGGATGAAGAAAGTTACCACAGTGCTGGCAAAAGCACACATTCGCTACAGATGGGGCTTCCCCTTTAAACTCACTATTCCTCATAATGGTACAACTTATACAGCAACTACACTCTCAGAAGGACAAGGAATTCTAGTTAAGTTGGGCCTCCTGGATGCTGAATCCTTTCCTCGCCCACCCTTCACACCCAGGCTAATGCCCATCTGGCGTACACCATCTCCGAGACGAGAGCGCAGATGCCCCAGAAAAGACGCCAGTCAAAACGCCCATAAAAATTGACAGTAGGCACTTTGTTGTCACTATCAAGGATTCTTTCCTACTACTCACAATGAATCCTAGCTATCCTTTGGAATCTTCTGATGTCTGAGCACCATCTACTGTCTTCAGAGGCGGCTCTCTAATTAGGCATATTAGGCGGTCGCCTTAGACCTCGCGCTGATAGGGGCCTCGCGGCCGCCTGATCTGTCTAATTAAAGAGCCTCCTCTGAGGCTGGCAGCAAGATCTCCCCGCCATCAGCAAAGTGCCGAATACCGGCCGGCCTGTAAGCGCTACAATCCACTCAAGGGGCAGATCACAGGGCTGCATTCAGGACCCGCTCATGGGGGAGGGGCAGGAGCTGACAGCTCCGGATCCCAGATAGAGCCACTCAGCAGGACCAGCGCGAGCATAAGGCCACCTTAGGGGGGCAAGAGAAGGGGGGGGCACTGAAGCCAATGGTCCCTCAAGTGCTTATGCTGGCACCGCCCTGCTCACACCTGCTCAGCACAGCAGACATCAGACCGGTAACATGCAGCGCCGGGCGCTGTGAGCTTCAGCTGTTGCCTCCACACTAACTTTCATCAGCTTCCACGGCCCCTCCTCCTCCCACATGAAAGGCAGATGATGGCCTTTCATTTCAGCACATCGATCAGTTGCTGCTTCTATCCAAGATAATCTCCTCCCATGTGGGTGGTACCAGAACCGCCTCCATTCCAGGATACTCGTTGATGAACTTGAGGTAAGTGGGGGGGGGGGGGGCAGTGTAAGACCAAGAGGGAGGGGCCAGCAGACACAGTAGCAGGAATGGCATGGATCCTCGGAAGGTAGAGGTAAGGTGCTGTATTATGCCTGACTGTACTGAATACACAGCCTGCTGCATGTACATAATAAGGACCATCTAGAGATAGAGGAGGGATAGATGGGGCAGAGAAGGGGATGTAAGGACAGAGCAAGGGAATAAGAGAGATGATGGCAGTTAGAGAGTACATGGGGGCAGACAGAGCAAAGGTGATGGGACAAAACAAGACATCAACGAGGCCCCATTCACATGGGACAGACTCTGCTTTGCTCAGCAGAGCATCTGTCTGCTGACTACCCTTTGAGCAGAGCAAGATGTTAACAGGTCCGCGTCTGCTCCGCTTATGCCAAGCGGACACAGACACAGCCCATACTGCTCTATGGGCTGTCAGGTGTAAACGGACCGCCTGTCTGTTTATACCCAACTGGCATCCATCCTGATCAGCCCAGACAGAGTGGATCCCCCTTTCAGTTTGTTTTTGTTGGGTCGGGTTGAAGGTAGGCGGGTGTAAGTGGACAAAAGTCCATTTACACACATACTCCAATTGTGCTGTGATAATCTTGCGCAGATCCACTGCAAGCTGTTTGCACAGACTTCGGTGTACCATCACCAAAACTAAGCACATACCATTTGCTTACCAAAAAATTTGACTCCTTAAATTTATGAAGTTACATGCACCTGTCATCTGCGGGATATTTACAGCCACTTCACTCAAAAAAGTGTCAACGCAGTTATCGTAACTTTCTCCCAGGAGTAGCCTTTCACCACTCTGCCTGGTCAGGTACCAACCACAGCAACCCTGTGTATGCAAAGAATAAAACATATTGTATGTATTACCAGGACACATACTGCGTTGCTTTATTAAAGTAATGTACTTACAGCAAACTTTACTAGGATAAAGCAACAAATAGTTTACTTGTCCTGGTATTGCTTAATTCTTTGCATTTACAGGGTTCCCTGAGGTTGGTACCGGACCAAGCTATATGCCTGCAGTGTTGTTTTTTGAGTGAAGTGGTTGTAAATATCCAGCAGATGACAAGTGCATGTGACCTCATAAGTTTAAGGAGTCACATTTTTTGGTAAGCAAATGGTATGTGCTTAGTTTTGGTGATGGTACACTGACGTCTGAGCAAATAGTTTGCAGTGGATCTGCACAAGTTTATCACAGCACAGTTTTGTTGGATTTTTTTGTGTGACATGTATGTTTTATGCTTATTATTTATTGTACCAGCACTTTGGAATGTACATATATTAATTATTCTTGATATCTATCACACTATAGCATTGTATTGTGGTACACACTTCTATGATGGATGTTCTTTGCCTTTCTTTCTTTTCCCGGTGACAGCCTGCCAGAATAGCTAGGATCTGCGAGAGGAGCTCTGTATTATACATTACTGTCCATATACTGTACCCTCCTGCCCCTTGTACTGTGTCCACTTACCTTCCCCCTGTACTGTGTCCACTTACCTTCCCCCTGTACTGTGTCCACTTACCCTCCCCCTGTACTGTGTCCACTTACCCTCCCCCTGTACTGTGTCCACTTACCCTCCCTCTGTACTGTGTCCACTTACCCTCCCCCTGTATTGTGTCCACTTACCTTCCCCCTGTACTGTGTCCACTTACCTTCCCCCTGTACTGTGTCCACTTACCTTCCCCCTGTACTGTGGACACAGTACAGGGGGAGGGTAAGTGGACACAGTACAGGGGGAAGGTAGGTGGACACAGTACAGGGGGAGGGTAAGTGTCTACTTACCCTCCCCCTGTACTGTGTCCACTTACCCTCCCCTGTACTGTGTCCACTTACCCTCCCCCTGTACTGTGTCCATTTACCCTCCCCCTGTACTTTGTCCACTTACCCTCCCCCTGTACTGTGTCCACTTACCCTCCCTCTTTACTGTACTCTCCTGCCCCCTGTACTGTACTCTCCTGCCCCCTGTACTGTGTCCACTTACCCTCCCCTGTACCCTCCTTAGTTAATTTTTATCACTTGAATTATTTGTCCTATTATGGGTGTGAGTGGGGCCTCATGTCTAAGTTTTGCCTAAGGCCTCACAAAGCCTAGAGCCGCCTCTGACTGTCTTTTTTGGAAGTGCCGGTACACAGCTTATCCGACGTTATAAACTATCTCTTACCTCCTTATTCAGCAAACTTCCAGACTACCTTGAAGGTTTGACCTTCCCATCCCAGGTGACTTCTACACCCTTACAGGAAACATTTGGAATACCTGCATATCTTGCCATTTGTGCAACCCTTATTCTGTTTGGCTGGGATACAACCAGTCTCCCCCTTCTTTTTTTTTTATTGGGGATGGTTACTTCACCTACTCTTTTCTGATATGGTGATTTTTCTGGGACTTCCTTTGTTTTCTATAAGATACGGTCCTCAGACCCTTAGGCATGGAGACAATCCATATAGATTTATTATTGCATGCACATACAAAATGTTATTTGCTTATCTAGCAGGCTAGTTCGGTGGTGGTCGATGCCATGCTACCCCACTCCTCTCATATCCTGTCTTCCTCTGGAATTCTGGATATGACCCTAGGAGTTAAGGGCGCTTTCGCCCTTTATACATCTAATTTCGCTGTTTCAAGTTCTTACTACTTGCAACCTGACCCAACATTAGTCCAGCACAAAACCATTCTGCTGGATTTTTTTCTTGTTGTTTTTTTGGTTGAACTGTTTCAAGTTATGTTTTTGTTATTTCAGTTACCGAAGCATTCGCAGCCTATCATGCTATGATCTTAATACTGAATATTGTATAAGGTGTTTCCTGGTTGGCATTCCCCTTGTGTTGGAGAATTTTTGCGCTGCACTGATATGGCCACTAACACTTTCAGGTGAGCCTAAACTGTTTTCTTTACATAAATGGTGATAACGTGTATTACGCATAATGTGCGGGGCTTTAATTCTCCTTACAAACGGAAGAAAGCATTTACTAACTATAAGACACTAGGAGCTCAAATTATATTATTACAGGAGACTCATTTTGCTTCTAATAAACACCCGACTTTTTTCCATAGGTCATATAAGCAGGCCTTCTATACCCTATACCAAACCAAATGTAGGAGGGTGGCGATATTTTTCCATAACTCATTCCCCCTAGAGGTGAAACAAGTTTATAAGGATCCCGACAGCAGGTTCCTTATAATTAAAGGTTTAGTGGCTGGACGGGAACTCACAATAACAAATGTGTATGCCCCTAATGTAGCACAAGCTGCTTTCTTTACTACCTTCTTTAAAATCCTTGAACGATACTCTTCAACACACATGTTTGTGGGCGGAGACTTTAACTTGGTGACCCACCCCCAGATAGACAGAAGCACTGCTTCCCAGCTCAATTCAGCTTTCCCCAAATCAATGTCCAAAACACTACAATCATTCCAATTATCTGATGCATGGAGAGCACACAATGCAGGTGCAAGAGATTTCACCTTTTACTCTCACCCTCATAACTCTTTTGCTAGATTAGATTACATTTTCTGCACTCCCATCATTCTGGCTAACTCCACACATTCTGCTATCCACCTCTGCCCTTGGTCTGACCACAATATGGTCACCTTATCTACTTCTTTAATTGGCCTGTCAGATACCCCCTACACGTGGAGATTAAATGATTCCCTCCTCACTGACCCTATAACAGGCCAAGAAATTTCTACCGCTATCCAAGAATATTTCACTATAAATGCCACCCCAGACATGTCCCCTAGCACTCTTTGGGTTGTCCACAAGGCGGTGTTGAGAGGCCGGCTCATTAGTATAGCATTACGAAAAAACAAGGAGCGTTGGCAACAAATTTACACGTTAACCACTGAACTGGACAAACTACACAAAATACAAATAGGGAACCCATCAAGGTCCAACGAACGTATGGTAGCTCAGAAAAGATTTGAGTTGGATACCCTGTTATCTGCCAAGACGGAAAAATCTCTTCGTTGGTCCAGGGCCAAATTTTTCCTACATAGCAACAATGCATCCTCTATGTTTGCCCATAAATTGAATCAAACCCTGCACCCCCCCCCCCCCCCATCTCTATAAACTCCGTAATTCATCGGGTAATGTAGTCTCCCACCCCAAGGTCCTGAATATTTTTGAAAATTTTTACTCTAAACTACTTTCTCACCCACCTCCTTTCCCTTCTCAAACCTCTCAGGACTGTCTAGACTCCCTTCCCCTACCCACATTATCGACATCACAAACGGATTCCCTTAATGCTCTCTTTACAGTAGAAGAACTGCTAGGTGTAGTCAAATCCCTGAAATGCTCTGTGGCCCCGGGTCCAGATGGATTTACAGCTAGTTACTACAAACATTATGCCTCCATTTTAATTCCACGCCTTACCACCATGTTTAACAAAATTCTTAAAGGAGACCAGTTCCCTACTGAAATGACCTTGGCCAACATGTCCCTCCTCCCCAAACCCCTTAAGGATCATTCACTCCGCGCAAAATTATAGACCGATATCGGTCATTAATAATGACCTCAAAATTTTTAGTCGAGCCCTAGCTAACAGACTTGCCAATATTGTTGAATCTCTGACCCCCCCTGATCAATCGGGTTTCATTCCAAACAGACTCATCACTGATAATATCCGATTGACACTGAATGTTCTCCAGGATGCTAATCTACACAAGCAACAGGTCCTTTTTCTCCCTCCAGCAGCTCTGCAGGGGGATCAGTTCTACATACTGGCAATTGGTAAAGTGTCCCGATCTGGAGCAGAAGACAGCTGCAGTCTCAGTCTGCTTGTGTCTCTGCCGGTGTTCTGCCGAGAAAGTTCCGCTCGGCGGATAAGTTCCCCCCTCTACTGCGCAGACGCTGCGCCTGCGCAGTAGGATCCGGCAGAAATAGCCGAAGCGGAATAGCTGAAAATCAGCTGTACACGGCGCCTGTAAGAGGGCCCCTCGCGGGCTCGCTGCGCTCCCCACGCTTCGGGCATGGCCTTGCTTCGCTCGGCTCTTTTAGATTCCCCCTCTGGGTCCACTTGGATGGTGGGGAAGGAACCTGGACCTAGGGCGCAGGCGCCGTGTACAGCTAATTGAAGCGTTTGAGCTTCGGCTATCTTCCGCGGCTGACAGTAGTTCGTACTGCGCAGGCGCTGCGCCTGCGCAGTACAGGGGGGGAACTTATACGCCGAGGGAACTTTCTCGGCAAGACACCGGGTCCTGAAACTCCCCCTCATCAGTGTTATCTGTGGTCAGCATGAGTAGGAAGCTTACTTCACCTCCTCCCTGAGTCCTGACCTCTGATCCCCCTCCCTCCAGATCGTGCTCTCACTGCTCACTGAACTCCAGGGTTTGGACGGAGCACTGCTTCTGCTGGAGGGGGGGTTGCTGCAGGAACAAAGTCACAAAACGTTAGGATTTTGGAGAGAGTTGAATATGAAGCCGGCCTAGAACTGCAGCTAGCTGTCACTGCAGTGCTGAGCAAGAAGCCAGTGGACACATCTCTCTCTCCAGCTGCCAGGCATCTCTGCCCAGCTATTTCTATATACCATCCCTAAGGTCCCTTTATAATTCACATAGCAGTAACAAACATTCCTGCTCACATTTTCTTTTCTTTTTTTTTCTTGTTTTTCGCACATAGGGTAACCCATTTACTTGAATGGGCTGCCATATATGTGACAAACACATCATAGAGGCTTTAGAAACGTTTAAGGCCTGCAGCTTTGCCACATGACAAAATGCATGTCTGCTCATTGCATTTGGGGTGCCATTAACAATTATTGGGCACCACAAGTTCTATGCGCATGTGCAGTGCATTTCCAAAATGCACTGAAAATGGCCCATTACCTGTGCACTTTGTCACACATTCAGGTAACCTCAAATGTGAATGTGGCTTAATGTCTCGTATACACTGCTAGTTTTCTTTTGCTAAACCTCACAGGCTGAATGAAAAAAACCTGACACCTCAGTTCAGAGCCTCTGTACTAACACTCCAATGTTAGTACAGTGATCTCTCCTGCTATTCTATTGTGTTCTGACAAGGGGACGCCCCACCAGAACACTCTGGTTAGGGAGATGGTCAGCAGCCCTTCTTTGGTCAAGCCCCTTCGACAGAAGCCAGCTGTAATACAGGGCTGTATACATGCCATGGCTGCGATGCTTTACTTCAGAGCTGCGGCATTTGTACTGCAGGCTGCAGAATTTGACAGGCAGCACAACCTGTCAATTTTCCCATTGAGTTCAATGGGGCTGCTCTGCACCTTGAAGCCAAATACTTAGCTTACAGCTGCAATGCGGTCTCACAATGTAAAATTGCCATTCAGCAAAAAAAAAACAAATGAAAACAGGTATCATGAGGCAGCCATAGCAAGGCTCTAATTTCTGCCATGGCTGCAAAGCATACCATTGCGACCATGGCATTTTAGCGATTTGATTTGGGGGGGGGGCTGTCAGGTAGGTTGTAGGGGGCCCCGTGATTTCTAACATTAGCCCTGGGCGGTACAAGCGGCCTAGATTTTCCAAACATGTTTTATATAATTCGCAAAAACTGGTGGTCTGGGCCTACCAAATCTGTGGCTTTATTTCCTGGCTGCTCATTTCTCCCAGATAGCCCAATGGAATATTCCAGATTCCAAAGTTCCCTGGGTCAAGTTTGAATTAATATCCATCAAACCTTATTGGCTCCCATATATACTATGGTCCCCTACCAACTCTATACAAAAAATAGCCTCCCTAAATTCCTTAGTAGCTCATTCTCTTATACTTTGGAACCGCTATAAGGGTAAACTCGGCCTGATGTCGCCCGTACCCCAAGGCTCATCTTTTCTAGGATACCCCTTATTTTTCATAGCTTTTAAACATCCAGAGGGTTTCTCTTGGTGGATCTCTAACTCTTTGGTCACATTAGCTGACCTTCAAGTGGGTGATTCCTTCGTCACATTTGACCTCCTCCGCACACAAAAACAGATTCCACTTAGAGAACACTACCACTATTTGCAAATAAGACATTTTTATACCTCCCATTTTGCTCTTTCCCCATCCTCCCCCCCTACACCATTTGAACATATCTGCCGTGACTCCCCTAGAGGAAGGGGCCTTATTTCTATCCTTTATAAAACAGCACTTTCATCTGGATTCCCAGGGGAACCCCCATATAAAAGGAAATGGGAGTTAGACTGTAATGAACAGTTCGCTCCGGAGGACTGGGACACAATGCTGGATAACTTGCGTAAATCCTCAAAATCCTTAGCTGTTAGAGAAGCGGCCTATAAAGTATTGACTAGATAGTATTACACTCCATCCAGACTTCAGACCATATTTCCGCGGGCATCCGGATTATGCTTCAGGGGCAGGGCCGGATTAACATAGGGGCTGATGGAGCTGCAGCTCCAGGCCCCTGCCTTAAAATCGGCCCTCCCAGCCAGCATTATAAGCCCGGTTTCTCCTGTCCATAAACTTCTATGGGACAGGAGAAGCTGTGTGTAAATGTAGGGGTGTCTGGCTGCATCTGTGTTGGCTCACTGTGGTTATTACAGTGTCACAGTGCACAGTTCCCCCCCTACACAAATGGCTCTGCCTTCCCCCTCCCCTCTCTGGAACAAGAGCAGGTACTGGCAGGGACAAAGGCTAGCAGAGGAATTCTGAAGCCTAGTTTAGGGCAGGTCTATATAGTCCAGCAGACCCATGACAGGTGTGCTTGATAGCAAGTCTGAAGTCCAGGCAGGGAGACACCCACTGGTGGCCACTGGAATTACACCCTTTTGGTGCTGAATATAATAGTGCCACGAGCAGGTGAAACCAGAGATGACACCGTTCCTGACACACTCGTTACATAATAGTGGAATGACTAGTTGGCCTCAAATTCCAACACAAAAGTGCACATTGCACAAGGTATCTATATAATATAGTATATATAATAGGGTATATAATCCGCCCCTATTTCTGAGGAGTAGTACAGCCATCCTGCCCATGTGTCTTTAAATTTATTCTGTTGGTCCTTAACCATATGTATCCATCTCTCTGCTTCCATTACTTTTTCCACCTCTCTCTTCCAATCCATTATAGTGGGACATACAGACTGTTTCCAAAATCTAGGTATCAATAATTTATCTGCATTTAGCAGGTGTGGGGTAACTCTTCTCTTATAAAAAGGGCCTTGGGGCGCATGCGCGACTTCCATGGAACCGACCGCATGACTGAGTAGCTCCGTCCTACTCGATCCGTTTAGCCTGCTTCCCGGGGCCAGAAGTGCACAAAACTTTCCACAACTGCCTCCAGCACCCCCCGGACCACATTGTGCATGCCGCCGAAAAACCAAAAGGGACAGAAGTCCGCGCAGAAGTCACTAACTATCTGCTGCGGACTCAGGAATGATACAGCATGTCCCAAGATGTTGCCGACAGCCCTGCTTCCCCGTTATCACAGACTTCCCAGGACATCTCTGCTCCTTCACAGGACTGTGAGTACTCCCCCCTCTTACAAAGGCTGATCTAGACAAGAGCCTGGAGTCTATTTACAGCAAAATAGCCACCGAGTTCCAAACATAATTGCACAAAAGCACAAATACCCTAACACAGGAGATCTCTGCTTTAGGAGTCCGTACTGATCGTTTAGAGACTAAACATGATGAACTCAGTATAGCCCACAATTACCTCTCTAGAGAATTTGAATCCCTTACTGTGACTGTCTCTCAATTACAATCCCAAGTCGAAGGCCTCGACAACCGCAATCGCAGGAACAATCTCAGGATCAGAGGGGTTCCTGAGACCACCTCTGACCTTATCCCTGCTATGCACAAATTATTCCAGTCCCTTCTGCCAGACCATGAGATTGACTCTTTTACCTGCGATCGTATACACCGGACACTCCGCTCTAAACCCCCACCTGATAAACCCCCTCTGTCCTCTGCTTAAAGGACTTCCTCATTAAAGAAGAGATCCTCAGGGCTGCCCGCAACTCTCATAATATCGACCTGGATGGTACTCCAATACAAATATTTCCGGACATCTCCCCAGCAAACCTAGACAGACGCCGCAGGATGAAGAAAGTTACCACAGTGCTGGCAAAAGCACACATTCGCTACAGATGGGGCTTCCCCTTTAAACTCACTATTCCTCATAATGGTACAACTTATACAGCAACTACACTCTCAGAAGGACAAGGAATTCTAGTTAAGTTGGGCCTCCTGGATGCTGAATCCTTTCCTCGCCCACCCTTCACACCCAGGCTAATGCCCATCTGGCGTACACCATCTCCGAGACGAGAGCGCAGATGCCCCAGAAAAGACGCCAGTCAAAACGCCCATAAAAATTGACAGTAGGCACTTTGTTGTCACTATCAAGGATTCTTTCCTACTACTCACAATGAATCCTAGCTATCCTTTGGAATCTTCTGATGTCTGAGCACCATCTACTGTCTTCAGAGGCGGCTCTCTAATTAGGCATATTAGGCGGTCGCCTTAGACCTCGCGCTGATAGGGGCCTCGCGGCCGCCTGATCTGTCTAATTAAAGAGCCTCCTCTGAGGCTGGCAGCAAGATCTCCCCGCCATCAGCAAAGTGCCGAATACCGGCCGGCCTGTAAGCGCTACAATCCACTCAAGGGGCAGATCACAGGGCTGCATTCAGGACCCGCTCATGGGGGAGGGGCAGGAGCTGACAGCTCCGGATCCCAGATAGAGCCACTCAGCAGGACCAGCGCGAGCATAAGGCCACCTTAGGGGGGCAAGAGAAGGGGGGGGCACTGAAGCCAATGGTCCCTCAAGTGCTTATGCTGGCACCGCCCTGCTCACACCTGCTCAGCACAGCAGACATCAGACCGGTAACATGCAGCGCCGGGCGCTGTGAGCTTCAGCTGTTGCCTCCACACTAACTTTCATCAGCTTCCACGGCCCCTCCTCCTCCCACATGAAAGGCAGATGATGGCCTTTCATTTCAGCACATCGATCAGTTGCTGCTTCTATCCAAGATAATCTCCTCCCATGTGGGTGGTACCAGAACCGCCTCCATTCCAGGATACTCGTTGATGAACTTGAGGTAAGTGGGGGGGGGGCAGTGTAAGACCAAGAGGGAGGGGCCAGCAGACACAGTAGCAGGAATGGCATGGATCCTCGGAAGGTAGAGGTAAGGTGCTGTATTATGCCTGACTGTACTGAATACACAGCCTGCTGCATGTACATAATAAGGACCATCTAGAGATAGAGGAGGGATAGATGGGGCAGAGAAGGGGATGTAAGGACAGAGCAAGGGAATAAGAGAGATGATGGCAGTTAGAGAGTACATGGGGGCAGACAGAGCAAAGGTGATGGGACAAAACAAGACATCAACGAGGCCCCATTCACATGGGACAGACTCTGCTTTGCTCAGCAGAGCATCTGTCTGCTGACTACCCTTTGAGCAGAGCAAGATGTTAACAGGTCCGCGTCTGCTCCGCTTATGCCAAGCGGACACAGACACAGCCCATACTGCTCTATGGGCTGTCAGGTGTAAACGGACCGCCTGTCTGTTTATACCCAACTGGCATCCATCCTGATCAGCCCAGACAGAGTGGATCCCCCTTTCAGTTTGTTTTTGTTGGGTCGGGTTGAAGGTAGGCGGGTGTAAGTGGACAAAAGTCCATTTACACACATACTCCAATTGTGCTGTGATAATCTTGCGCAGATCCACTGCAAGCTGTTTGCACAGACTTCGGTGTACCATCACCAAAACTAAGCACATACCATTTGCTTACCAAAAAATTTGACTCCTTAAATTTATGAAGTTACATGCACCTGTCATCTGCGGGATATTTACAGCCACTTCACTCAAAAAAGTGTCAACGCAGTTATCGTAACTTTCTCCCAGGAGTAGCCTTTCACCACTCTGCCTGGTCAGGTACCAACCACAGCAACCCTGTGTATGCAAAGTAAACATATTGTAGATACCAGGCTTTAGCTGTATACTGCGTTGCTTTATTAAAGTAATGTACTTACAGCAAACTTTACTAGGATAAAGCAACAAATAGTTTACTTGTCCTGGTATTGCTTAATTCTTTGCATTTACAGGGTTCCCTGAGGTTGGTACCGGACCAAGCTATATGCCTGCAGTGTTGTTTTTTGAGTGAAGTGGTTGTAAATATCCAGCAGATGACAAGTGCATGTGACCTCATAAGTTTAAGGAGTCACATTTTTTGGTAAGCAAATGGTATGTGCTTAGTTTTGGTGATGGTACACTGACGTCTGAGCAAATAGTTTGCAGTGGATCTGCACAAGTTTATCACAGCACAGTTTTGTTGGATTTTTTTGTGTGACATGTATGTTTTATGCTTATTATTTATTGTACCAGCACTTTGGAATGTACATATATTAATTATTCTTGATATCTATCACACTATAGCATTGTATTGTGGTACACACTTCTATGATGGATGTTCTTTGCCTTTCTTTCTTTTCCCGGTGACAGCCTGCCAGAATAGCTAGGATCTGCGAGAGGAGCTCTGTATTATACATTACTGTCCATATACTGTACCCTCCTGCCCCTTGTACTGTGTCCACTTACCTTCCCCCTGTACTGTGTCCACTTACCTTCCCCCTGTACTGTGTCCACTTACCCTCCCCCTGTACTGTGTCCACTTACCCTCCCCCTGTACTGTGTCCACTTACCCTCCCTCTGTACTGTGTCCACTTACCCTCCCCCTGTATTGTGTCCACTTACCTTCCCCCTGTACTGTGTCCACTTACCTTCCCCCTGTACTGTGTCCACTTACCTTCCCCCTGTACTGTGGACACAGTACAGGGGGAGGGTAAGTGGACACAGTACAGGGGGAAGGTAGGTGGACACAGTACAGGGGGAGGGTAAGTGTCCACTTACCCTCCCCCTGTACTGTGTCCACTTACCCTCCCCTGTACTGTGTCCACTTACCCTCCCCCTGTACTGTGTCCATTTACCCTCCCCCTGTACTTTGTCCACTTACCCTCCCCCTGTACTGTGTCCACTTACCCTCCCTCTTTACTGTACTCTCCTGCCCCCTGTACTGTACTCTCCTGCCCCCTGTACTGTGTCCACTTACCCTCCCCTGTACCCTCCTTAGTTAATTTTTATCACTTGAATTATTTGTCCTATTATGGGTGTGAGTGGGGCCTCATGTCTAAGTTTTGCCTAAGGCCTCACAAAGCCTAGAGCCGCCTCTGACTGTCTTTTTTGGAAGTGCCGGTACACAGCTTATCCGACGTTATAAACTATCTCTTACCTCCTTATTCAGCAAACTTCCAGACTACCTTGAAGGTTTGACCTTCCCATCCCAGGTGACTTCTACACCCTTACAGGAAACATTTGGAATACCTGCATATCTTGCCATTTGTGCAACCCTTATTCTGTTTGGCTGGGATACAACCAGTCTCCCCCTTCTTTTTTTTTTATTGGGGATGGTTACTTCACCTACTCTTTTCTGATATGGTGATTTTTCTGGGACTTCCTTTGTTTTCTATAAGATACGGTCCTCAGACCCTTAGGCATGGAGACAATCCATATAGATTTATTATTGCATGCACATACAAAATGTTATTTGCTTATCTAGCAGGCTAGTTCGGTGGTGGTCGATGCCATGCTACCCCACTCCTCTCATATCCTGTCTTCCTCTGGAATTCTGGATATGACCCTAGGAGTTAAGGGCGCTTTCGCCCTTTATACATCTAATTTCGCTGTTTCAAGTTCTTACTACTTGCAACCTGACCCAACATTAGTCCAGCACAAAACCATTCTGCTGGATTTTTTTCTTGTTGTTTTTTTGGTTGAACTGTTTCAAGTTATGTTTTTGTTATTTCAGTTACCGAAGCATTCGCAGCCTATCATGCTATGATCTTAATACTGAATATTGTATAAGGTGTTTCCTGGTTGGCATTCCCCTTGTGTTGGAGAATTTTTGCGCTGCACTGATATGGCCACTAACACTTTCAGGTGAGCCTAAACTGTTTTCTTTACATAAATGGTGATAACGTGTATTACGCATAATGTGCGGGGCTTTAATTCTCCTTACAAACGGAAGAAAGCATTTACTAACTATAAGACACTAGGAGCTCAAATTATATTATTACAGGAGACTCATTTTGCTTCTAATAAACACCCGACTTTTTTCCATAGGTCATATAAGCAGGCCTTCTATACCCTATACCAAACCAAATGTAGGAGGGTGGCGATATTTTTCCATAACTCATTCCCCCTAGAGGTGAAACAAGTTTATAAGGATCCCGACAGCAGGTTCCTTATAATTAAAGGTTTAGTGGCTGGACGGGAACTCACAATAACAAATGTGTATGCCCCTAATGTAGCACAAGCTGCTTTCTTTACTACCTTCTTTAAAATCCTTGAACGATACTCTTCAACACACATGTTTGTGGGCGGAGACTTTAACTTGGTGACCCACCCCCAGATAGACAGAAGCACTGCTTCCCAGCTCAATTCAGCTTTCCCCAAATCAATGTCCAAAACACTACAATCATTCCAATTATCTGATGCATGGAGAGCACACAATGCAGGTGCAAGAGATTTCACCTTTTACTCTCACCCTCATAACTCTTTTGCTAGATTAGATTACATTTTCTGCACTCCCATCATTCTGGCTAACTCCACACATTCTGCTATCCACCTCTGCCCTTGGTCTGACCACAATATGGTCACCTTATCTACTTCTTTAATTGGCCTGTCAGATACCCCCTACACGTGGAGATTAAATGATTCCCTCCTCACTGACCCTATAACAGGCCAAGAAATTTCTACCGCTATCCAAGAATATTTCACTATAAATGCCACCCCAGACATGTCCCCTAGCACTCTTTGGGTTGTCCACAAGGCGGTGTTGAGAGGCCGGCTCATTAGTATAGCATTACGAAAAAACAAGGAGCGTTGGCAACAAATTTACACGTTAACCACTGAACTGGACAAACTACACAAAATACAAATAGGGAACCCATCAAGGTCCAACGAACGTATGGTAGCTCAGAAAAGATTTGAGTTGGATACCCTGTTATCTGCCAAGACGGAAAAATCTCTTCGTTGGTCCAGGGCCAAATTTCTCCTACATAGCAACAATGCATCCTCTATGTTTGCCCATAAATTGAATCAAACCCTGCACCCCCCCCCCCCCCCCCCCATCTCTATAAACTCCGTAATTCATCGGGTAATGTAGTCTCCCACCCCAAGGTCCTGAATATTTTTGAAAATTTTTACTCTAAACTACTTTCTCACCCACCTCCTTTCCCTTCTCAAACCTCTCAGGACTGGCTAGACTCCCTTCCCCTACCCACATTATCGACATCACAAACGGATTCCCTTAATGCTCTCTTTACAGTAGAAGAACTGCTAGGTGTAGTCAAATCCCTGAAATGCTCTGTGGCCCCGGGTCCAGATGGATTTACAGCTAGTTACTACAAACATTATGCCTCCATTTTAATTCCACGCCTTACCACCATGTTTAACAAAATTCTTAAAGGAGACCAGTTCCCTACTGAAATGACCTTGGCCAACATGTCCCTCCTCCCCAAACCCCTTAAGGATCATTCACTCCGCGCAAAATTATAGACCGATATCGGTCATTAATAATGACCTCAAAATTTTTAGTCGAGCCCTAGCTAACAGACTTGCCAATATTGTTGAATCTCTGACCCCCCCTGATCAATCGGGTTTCATTCCAAACAGACTCATCACTGATAATATCCGATTGACACTGAATGTTCTCCAGGATGCTAATCTACACAAGCAACAGGTCCTTTTTCTCCCTCCAGCAGCTCTGCAGGGGGATCAGTTCTACATACTGGCAATTGGTAAAGTGTCCCGATCTGGAGCAGAAGACAGCTGCAGTCTCAGTCTGCTTGTGTCTCTGCCGGTGTTCTGCCGAGAAAGTTCCGCTCGGCGGATAAGTTCCCCCCTCTACTGCGCAGACGCTGCGCCTGCGCAGTAGGATCCGGCAGAAATAGCCGAAGCGGAATAGCTGAAAATCAGCTGTACACGGCGCCTGTAAGAGGGCCCCTCGCGGGCTCGCTGCGCTCCCCACGCTTCGGGCATGGCCTTGCTTCGCTCGGCTCTTTTAGATTCCCCCTCTGGGTCCACTTGGATGGTGGGGAAGGAACCTGGACCTAGGGCGCAGGCGCCGTGTACAGCTAATTGAAGCGTTTGAGCTTCGGCTATCTTCCGCGGCTGACAGTAGTTCGTACTGCGCAGGCGCTGCGCCTGCGCAGTACAGGGGGGGAACTTATACGCCGAGGGAACTTTCTCGGCAAGACACCGGGTCCTGAAACTCCCCCTCATCAGTGTTATCTGTGGTCAGCATGAGTAGGAAGCTTACTTCACCTCCTCCCTGAGTCCTGACCTCTGATCCCCCTCCCTCCAGATCGTGCTCTCACTGCTCACTGAACTCCAGGGTTTGGACGGAGCAGTGCTTCTGCTGGAGGGGGGGTTGCTGCAGGAACAAAGTCACAAAACGTTAGGATTTTGGAGAGAGTTGAATATGAAGCCGGCCTAGAACTGCAGCTAGCTGTCACTGCAGTGCTGAGCAAGAAGCCAGTGGACACATCTCTCTCTCCAGCTGCCAGGCATCTCTGCCCAGCTATTTCTATATACCATCCCTAAGGTCCCTTTATAATTCACATAGCAGTAACAAACATTCCTGCTCACATTTTCTTTTCTTTTTTTTTCTTGTTTTTCACACATAGGGTAACCCATTTACTTGAATGGGCTGCCATATATGTGACAAACACATCATAGAGGCTTTAGAAACGTTTAAGGCCTGCAGCTTTGCCACATGACAAAATGCATGTCTGCTCATTGCATTTGGGGTGCCATTAACAATTATTGGGCACCACAAGTTCTATGCGCATGTGCAGTGCATTTCCAAAATGCACTGAAAATGGCCCATTACCTGTGCACTTTGTCACACATTCAGGTAACCTCAAATGTGAATGTGGCTTAATGTCTCGTATACACTGCTAGTTTTCTTTTGCTAAACCTCACAGGCTGAATGAAAAAAACCTGACACCTCAGTTCAGAGCCTCTGTACTAACACTCCAATGTTAGTACAGTGATCTCTCCTGCTATTCTATTGTGTTCTGACAAGGGGACGCCCCACCAGAACACTCTGGTTAGGGAGATGGTCAGCAGCCCTTCTTTGGTCAAGCCCCTTCGACAGAAGCCAGCTGTAATACAGGGCTGTATACATGCCATGGCTGCGATGCTTTACTTCAGAGCTGCGGCATTTGTACTGCAGGCTGCAGAATTTGACAGGCAGCACAACCTGTCAATTTTCCCATTGAGTTCAATGGGGCTGCTCTGCACCTTGAAGCCAAATACTTAGCTTACAGCTGCAATGCGGTCTCACAATGTAAAATTGCCATTCAGCAAAAAAAAACAAATGAAAACAGGTATCATGAGGCAGCCATAGCAAGGCTCTAATTTCTGCCATGGCTGCAAAGCATACCATTGCGACCATGGCATTTTAGCGATTTGATTTGGGGGGGGGGCTGTCAGGTAGGTTGTAGGGGGCCCCGTGATTTCTAACATTAGCCCTGGGCGGTACAAGCGGCCTAGATTTTCCAAACATGTTTTATATAATTCGCAAAAACTGGTGGTCTGGGCCTACCAAATCTGTGGCTTTATTTCCTGGCTGCTCATTTCTCCCAGATAGCCCAATGGAATATTCCAGATTCCAAAGTTCCCTGGGTCAAGTTTGAATTAATATCCATCAAACCTTATTGGCTCCCATATATACTATGGTCCCCTACCAACTCTATACAAAAAATAGCCTCCCTAAATTCCTTAGTAGCTCATTCTCTTATACTTTGGAACCGCTATAAGGGTAAACTCGGCCTGATGTCGCCCGTACCCCAAGGCTCATCTTTTCTAGGATACCCCTTATTTTTCATAGCTTTTAAACATCCAGAGGGTTTCTCTTGGTGGATCTCTAACTCTTTGGTCACATTAGCTGACCTTCAAGTGGGTGATTCCTTCGTCACATTTGACCTCCTCCGCACACAAAAACAGATTCCACTTAGAGAACACTACCACTATTTGCAAATAAGACATTTTTATACCTCCCATTTTGCTCTTTCCCCATCCTCCCCCCCTACACCATTTGAACATATCTGCCGTGACTCCCCTAGAGGAAGGGGCCTTATTTCTATCCTTTATAAAACAGCACTTTCATCTGGATTCCCAGGGGAACCCCCATATAAAAGGAAATGGGAGTTAGACTGTAATGAACAGGTTCGCTCCGGAGGACTGGGACACAATGCTGGATAACTTGCGTAAATCCTCAAAATCCTTAGCTGTTAGAGAAGCGGCCTATAAAGTATTGACTAGATAGTATTACACTCCATCCAGACTTCAGACCATATTTCCGCGGGCATCCGGATTATGCTTCAGGGGCAGGGCCGGATTAACATAGGGGCTGATGGAGCTGCAGCTCCAGGCCCCTGCCTTAAAATCGGCCCTCCCAGCCAGCATTATAAGCCCGGTTTCTCCTGTCCATAAACTTCTATGGGACAGGAGAAGCTGTGTGTAAATGTAGGGGTGTCTGGCTGCATCTGTGTTGGCTCACTGTGGTTATTACAGTGTCACAGTGCACAGTTCCCCCCCTACACAAATGGCTCTGCCTTCCCCCTCCCCTCTCTGGAACAAGAGCAGGTACTGGCAGGGACAAAGGCTAGCAGAGGAATTCTGAAGCCTAGTTTAGGGCAGGTCTATATAGTCCAGCAGACCCATGACAGGTGTGCTTGATAGCAAGTCTGAAGTCCAGGCAGGAGACACCCACTGGTGGCCACTGGAATTACACCCTTTTGGTGCTGAATATAATAGTGCCACGAGCAGGTGAAACCAGAGATGACACCGTTCCTGACACACTCGTTACATAATAGTGGAATGACTAGTTGGCCTCAAATTCCAACACAAAAGTGCACATTGCACAAGGTATCTATATAATATAGTATATATAATAGGGTATATAATCCGCCCCTATTTCTGAGGAGTAGTACAGCCATCCTGCCCATGTGTCTTTAAATTTATTCTGTTGGTCCTTAACCATATGTATCCATCTCTCTGCTTCCATTACTTTTTCCACCTCTCTCTTCCAATCCATTATAGTGGGACATACAGACTGTTTCCAAAATCTAGGTATCAATAATTTATCTGCATTTAGCAGGTGTGGGGTAACTCTTCTCTTATAAAAAGGGCCTTGGGGCGCATGCGCGACTTCCATGGAACCGACCGCATGACTGAGTAGCTCCGTCCTACTCGATCCGTTTAGCCTGCTTCCCGGGGCCAGAAGTGCACAAAACTTTCCACAACTGCCTCCAGCCCCCCCCCGGACCACATTGTGCATGCCGCCGAAAAACCAAAAGGGACAGAAGTCCGCGCAGAAGTCACTAACTATCTGCTGCGGACTCAGGAATGATACAGCATGTCCCAAGATGGCGCCGACAGCCCTGCTTCCCCGTTATCACAGACTTCCCAGGACATCTCTGCTCCTTCACAGGACTGTGAGTACTCCCCCCTCTTACAAAGGCTGATCTAGACAAGACCCTGGAGTCTATTTACAGCAAAATAGCCACCGAGTTCCAAACATAATTGCACAAAAGCACAAATACCCTAACACAGGAGATCTCTGCTTTAGGAGTCCGTACTGATCGTTTAGAGACTAAACATGATGAACTCAGTATAGCCCACAATTACCTCTCTAGAGAATTTGAATCCCTTACTGTGACTGTCTCTCAATTACAATCCCAAGTCGAAGGCCTCGACAACCGCAATCGCAGGAACAATCTCAGGATCAGAGGGGGTTCCTGAGACCACCTCTGACCTTATCCCTGCTATGCACAAATTATTCCAGTCCCTTCTGCCAGACCATGAGATTGACTCTTTTACCTGCGATCGTATACACCGGACACTCCGCTCTAAACCCCCACCTGATAAACCCCCTCTGTCCTCTGCTTAAAGACTTCCTCATTAAAGAAGAGATCCTCAGGGCTGCCCGCAACTCTCATAATATCGACCTGGATGGTACTCCAATACAAATATTTCCGGACATCTCCCCAGCAAACCTAGACAGACGCCGCAGGATGAAGAAAGTTACCACAGTGCTGGCAAAAGCACACATTCGCTACAGATGGGGCTTCCCCTTTAAACTCACTATTCCTCATAATGGTACAACTTATACAGCAACTACACTCTCAGAAGGACAAGGAATTCTAGTTAAGTTGGGCCTCCTGGATGCTGAATCCTTTCCTCGCCCACCCTTCACACCCAGGCTAATGCCCATCTGGCGTACACCATCTCCGAGACGAGAGCGCAGATGCCCCAGAAAAGACGCCAGTCAAAACGCCCATAAAAATTGACAGTAGGCACTTTGTTGTCACTATCAAGGATTCTTTCCTACTACTCACAATGAATCCTAGCTATCCTTTGGAATCTTCTGATGTCTGAGCACCATCTACTGTCTTCAGAGGCGGCTCTCTAATTAGGCATATTAGGCGGTCGCCTTAGACCTCGCGCTGATAGGGGCCTCGCGGCCGCCTGATCTGTCTAATTAAAGAGCCTCCTCTGAGGCTGGCAGCAAGATCTCCCCGCCATCAGCAAAGTGCCGAATACCGGCCGGCTGTAAGCGCTACAATCCACTCAAGGGGCAGATCACAGGGCTGCATTCAGGACCCGCTCATGGGGGAGGGGCAGGAGCTGACAGCTCCGGATCCCAGATAGAGCCACTCAGCAGGACCAGCGCGAGCATAAGGCCACCTTAGGGGGCAAGAGAAGGGGGGGGCACTGAAGCCAATGGTCCCTCAAGTGCTTATGCTGGCACCGCCCTGCTCACAACCTGCTCAGCACAGCAGACATCAGACCGGTAACATGCAGCGCCGGGCGCTGTGAGCTTCAGCTGTTGCCTCCACACTAACTTTCATCAGCTTCCACGGCCCCTCCTCCTCCCACATGAAAGGCAGATGATGGCCTTTCATTTCAGCACATCGATCAGTTGCTGCTTCTATCCAAGATAATCTCCTCCCATGTGGGTGGTACCAGAACCGCCTCCATTCCAGGATACTCGTTGATGAACTTGAGGTAAGTGGGGGGGGGGGCAGTGTAAGACCAAGAGGGAGGGCCAGCAGACACAGTAGCAGGAATGGCATGGATCCTCGGAAGGTAGAGGTAAGGTGCTGTATTATGCCTGACTGTACTGAATACACAGCCTGCTGCATGTACATAATAAGGACCATCTAGAGATAGAGGAGGGATAGATGGGGCAGAGAAGGGGATGTAAGGACAGAGCAAGGGAATAAGAGAGATGATGGCAGTTAGAGAGTACATGGGGGCAGACAGAGCAAAGGTGATGGGACAAAACAAGACATCAACGAGGCCCCATTCACATGGGACAGACTCTGCTTTGCTCAGCAGGGCATCTGTCTGCTGACTACCCTTTGAGCAGAGCAAGATGTTAACAGGTCCGCGTCTGCTCCGCTTATGCCAAGCGGACACAGACACAGCCCATACTGCTCTATGGGCTGTCAGGTGTAAACGGACCGCCTGTCTGTTTATACCCAACTGGCATCCATCCTGATCAGCCCAGACAGAGTGGATCCCCCTTTCAGTTTGTTTTTGTTGGGTCGGGTTGAAGGTAGGCGGGTGTAAGTGGACAAAAGTCCATTTACACACATACTCCAATTGTGCTGTGATAATCTTGCGCAGATCCACTGCAAGCTGTTTGCACAGACTTCGGTGTACCATCACCAAAACTAAGCACATACCATTTGCTTACCAAAAAATTTGACTCCTTAAATTTATGAAGTTACATGCAACTGTCATCTGCGGGATATTTACAGCCACTTCACTCAAAAAAGTGTCAACGCAGTTATCGTAACTTTCTCCCAGGAGTAGCCTTTCACCACTCTGCCTGGTCAGGTACCAACCACAGCAACCTGTGTATGCAAAGAATAAAACATATTGTATGTATTACCAGGACACATACTGCGTTGCTTTATTAAAGTAATGTACTTACAGCAAACTTTACTAGGATAAAGCAACAAATAGTTTACTTGTCCTGGTATTGCTTAATTCTTTGCATTTACAGGGTTCCCTGAGGTTGGTACCGGACCAAGCTATATGCCTGCAGTGTTGTTTTTTGAGTGAAGTGGTTGTAAATATCCAGCAGATGACAAGTGCATGTGACCTCATAAGTTTAAGGAGTCACATTTTTTGGTAAGCAAATGGTATGTGCTTAGTTTTGGTGATGGTACACTGACGTCTGAGCAAATAGTTTGCAGTGGATCTGCACAAGTTTATCACAGCACAGTTTTGTTGGATTTTTTTGTGTGACATGTATGTTTTATGCTTATTATTTATTGTACCAGCACTTTGGAATGTACATATATTAATTATTCTTGATATCTATCACACTATAGCATTGTATTGTGGTACACACTTCTATGATGGATGTTCTTTGCCTTTCTTTCTTTTCCCGGTGACAGCCTGCCAGAATAGCTAGGATCTGCGAGAGGAGCTCTGTATTATACATTACTGTCCATATACTGTACCCTCCTGCCCCTTGTACTGTGTCCACTTACCTTCCCCCTGTACTGTGTCCACTTACCTTCCCCCTGTACTGTGTCCACTTACCCTCCCCCTGTACTGTGTCCACTTACCCTCCCCTGTACTGTGTCCACTTACCCTCCCTCTGTACTGTGTCCACTTACCCTCCCCCTGTATTGTGTCCACTTACCTTCCCCCTGTACTGTGTCCACTTACCTTCCCCCTGTACTGTGTCCACTTACCTTCCCCCTGTACTGTGGACACAGTACAGGGGGAGGGTAAGTGGACACAGTACAGGGGGAAGGTAGGTGGACACAGTACAGGGGGAGGGTAAGTGTCCACTTACCCTCCCCCTGTACTGTGTCCACTTACCCTCCCCTGTACTGTGTCCACTTACCCTCCCCCTGTACTGTGTCCATTTACCCTCCCCCTGTACTTTGTCCACTTACCCTCCCCCTGTACTGTGTCCACTTACCCTCCCTCTTTACTGTACTCTCCTGCCCCCTGTACTGTACTCTCCTGCCCCCTGTACTGTGTCCACTTACCCTCCCCTGTACCCTCCTTAGTTAATTTTTATCACTTGAATTATTTGTCCTATTATGGGTGTGAGTGGGGCCTCATGTCTAAGTTTTGCCTAAGGCCTCACAAAGCCTAGAGCCGCCTCTGACTGTCTTTTTTGGAAGTGCCGGTACACAGCTTATCCGACGTTATAAACTATCTCTTACCTCCTTATTCAGCAAACTTCCAGACTACCTTGAAGGTTTGACCTTCCCATCCCAGGTGACTTCTACACCCTTACAGGAAACATTTGGAATACCTGCATATCTTGCCATTTGTGCAACCCTTATTCTGTTTGGCTGGGATACAACCAGTCTCCCCTTCTTTTTTTTTATTGGGGATGGTTACTTCACCTACTCTTTTCTGATATGGTGATTTTTCTGGGACTTCCTTTGTTTTCTATAAGATACGGTCCTCAGACCCTTAGGCATGGAGACAATCCATATAGATTTATTATTGCATGCACATACAAAATGTTATTTGCTTATCTAGCAGGCTAGTTCGGTGGTGGTCGATGCCATGCTACCCCACTCCTCTCATATCCTGTCTTCCTCTGGAATTCTGGATATGACCCTAGGAGTTAAGGGCGCTTTCGCCCTTTATACATCTAATTTCGCTGTTTCAAGTTCTTACTACTTGCAACCTGACCCAACATTAGTCCAGCACAAAACCATTCTGCTGGATTTTTTTCTTGTTGTTTTTTTGGTTGAACTGTTTCAAGTTATGTTTTTGTTATTTCAGTTACCGAAGCATTCGCAGCCTATCATGCTATGATCTTAATACTGAATATTGTATAAGGTGTTTCCTGGTTGGCATTCCCCTTGTGTTGGAGAATTTTTGCGCTGCACTGATATGGCCACTAACACTTTCAGGTGAGCCTAAACTGTTTTCTTTACATAAATGGTGATAACGTGTATTACGCATAATGTGCGGGGCTTTAATTCTCCTTACAAACGGAAGAAAGCATTTACTAACTATAAGACACTAGGAGCTCAAATTATATTATTACAGGAGACTCATTTTGCTTCTAATAAACACCCGACTTTTTTCCATAGGTCATATAAGCAGGCCTTCTATACCCTGTACCAAACCAAATGTAGGAGGGTGGCGATATTTTTCCATAACTCATTCCCCCTAGAGGTGAAACAAGTTTATAAGGATCCCGACAGCAGGTTCCTTATAATTAAAGGTTTAGTGGCTGGACGGGAACTCACAATAACAAATGTGTATGCCCCTAATGTAGCACAAGCTGCTTTCTTTACTACCTTCTTTAAAATCCTTGAACGATACTCTTCAACACACATGTTTGTGGGCGGAGACTTTAACTTGGTGACCCACCCCCAGATAGACAGAAGCACTGCTTCCCAGCTCAATTCAGCTTTCCCCAAATCAATGTCCAAAACACTACAATCATTCCAATTATCTGATGCATGGAGAGCACACAATGCAGGTGCAAGAGATTTCACCTTTTACTCTCACCCTCATAACTCTTTTGCTAGATTAGATTACATTTTCTGCACTCCCATCATTCTGGCTAACTCCACACATTCTGCTATCCACCTCTGCCCTTGGTCTGACCACAATATGGTCACCTTATCTACTTCTTT